>VUJU01001183.1:39905-65343 GCA_009835225.1 Aphis craccivora
TCTGAATACTTAAAAATTAAATATGTAGCTATCTGCTTGATTACTAATAGTTTTTATAAATAGAAAGATCAAACTTGGTGATACACTATTTTATGTTAAAAATACAAATTAATTAATTTATTATTTGTATTAAGGTTTATTTATTTATTTGACTGCATAAATTTTTTTCACAATTTTAATTAATTATTAATTGTATTGTTGGTTATTATTTTCAAAATAGATTAAACTATCCTATATTTGCTGATAATATTTTTTGTGTCATTTTATTGTATTATAGTAAATAATAAAGTATTTGTATATTATATTTGTTTAGATGGATTTGCCTTCTTCGTCAAGTATGAATCCTGCTAGAAAAGTGTTAGATGGAGTAACTTATCTTTCTGAAACAGTTGCTAGTGTCAGTTATGAACCATCTCGATTGTTATCTTCTTGGGTTGCTGATCAATTTGCACCTAAATACTGGAAACCAAATGCTGAAATAAAGGTACTGTTTAGGTCACATAAATTATACTTAAAATTAATATTATTCCTATACTCATATAAATTAATTATAATTAGAGTAATTGATATGGTATTAGGAATGTATTGTCTGTAAATTACAATTTTCTTCAACTTCAATAAAACATCATTGTCGAGCATGTGGAGAAGGAGTTTGCGATGAATGTTCTAAACGAACATTATGTGTTCCAGAAAGAGGATGGAATACACCTGTTCGTGTGTGCAATTTTTGTTATAAACGATCTGGTTTGTTTTCTTTACTATCTTAACTCTTGTCATGATTTATAAAATTATAATTGTTATTAGTTTTAACTTTAAAATATTTTTAGGAAGCATAAGTAGTAATTGTTCAGATTCATCTAGCCGAGGAGATGAAAACGAAGTAGGGGCTCGTAAGTTTAGTGAAGCTGTAGTTCAAACATTATCTTCTGTTGCTTCTGTTCTAGAATATCCAAAAAGTTAGAGCAATTACTTTTATTTATTTATTATTATTATTATTATTATTATTATATTATAGTGTATTTAATCAATCTTGTTTTTATAGATCTTATTAAAGATACAGCTAGACCATCTTATTGGGTACCTGATAGTGAGGCATTAGAGTGTTATATATGCAAATCAGAATTTGGATCTACTTTAATATTGCATCATTGTCGTGATTGTGGCCATGGTGTTTGTTCTAGTTGTTCCAACCATCGAAAACCAGTCCCACACCGAGGTTGGCCTCACCCTGTTCGAGTATGTGATTTGTGTTCTAACCAAGACACATAAGTACATACATTTTTTTTCATTATAATTTTAATAATATATTTTTATTACCTTTATTTAATTTAATAATGTTACATCATATTTTGGTATTCCAAACTGGATAGTGACTTAAGAAATGGACAATTTGAAATACTAATTGCCAGTGAATTATATTATTTCTTTTGTATTGTTCATTCTTTTTCTTCATTGCCAAAAATATATAAACAAATTACTGTGATAGGTATGATTTAAGCTAGTCCTAAGTGGTTTCCTTGATTTCTTGGTGGTTCTATTAGTTTTACTTATTGTTATAATAGCTCCATTATGATTAATTAGTATTAATTATCATATATTGTTTGTTTTATTTTATTAAATACTCATTTATTGACCAATTTACAAATTTGTACTTTTTATGATATTCTAAAAGACTAAAAGTGTTCATCAAAATTGTAATTACTTAAATAATTAGTTATATATTCATTATAATATTATCATATTATATTACTAATTATTTTTAATATTAATAAACCAATGAAAAAAATGTTTATTATGTACTATTGCAACCTTAGTTTGACTTCTATAGTTGTCAAACAAATTAAAATACTATTCCAGATCCTAAACATCACAAATCACAATGATTATTTTATATTTATAGTCATTATTATTAGTCTTACCTCATAAAAGTACCCCAAATGTAATTTATTCTCAAAAAACACTTTTAGAGGTTAAAAATTGAATAATTTTATTTACCTTAAGTATTTAGACTCAAAAATAATTAAAATAAAAACTGGTGGATTAATGATTTTAAAATTCAACTCAAATTCAAAAATTCTCTTTGATCGAAGACTATGGGCCCCGGAACCTCCAAATCCTGCCATTAGCTTTTTCATAATTCATAGTAATCAAAATTACCATTAAAAGTTATGACTTCAGAACAATTAATTAAATAAGTAATAAATCTATTGTGTATATAAAATAGTATAACGTATTGGTCTATTGATATGCAGTTCTCTGCAACACTTACATTCTTATGTAAGTAGAATAAACATACTTCTGTTATTTTATTTACGTAAGTACCATAAACATTAAACATATTATATTTTATTATTTGAGATTGTGTCATAATATAATTTATTAAATAGGTATGTTGTTACTATGTAATAAAAGGAATCAAATATAAATAATATATATTACACATTTACACATTTATTCTATTATGTACAAAAATATCTCCTGTAGTTAATCTAATCTCAATTTCTATATTTTTTCAAGATCTAATAATGATCTACAAGACCTGTTTTACTACTTCCTACATCCCATCTATGACTGTATGAAGCTAGTTTTACTGAATGACCATATTAAATATATATATATATTATATGCATTTTTATTTTTAAACTTATTTTTGAAAAATTCGATATAATTTTAAATTATTTAAAAAATATCAGTTTTACTGTTTTTATATCTTTTAAATTTTATACTTTTTTGAACATCATACATTATTTAGTTTTATAAATTATGAAAATCAGAAAATTATTGTTTCTTCTGAAGAATATTCTTTGGTATATTTCTAAATTCTAGATGTATTAGAATCGACTTAACCAGTAATCAATTAGTTATTATTTATTAAAATTAAACTTTAGATATTTTCTTGCGTATTTATCGACCCTCATAAAACTCCACTCCGCTCGTCAAAACTTCAAATATTCATTAATTTAATAACTTATAAATACATAAGAAATTCGATTAATATTTAATAAGAAATAAAAAATATATGTTGTCATTTCAATATGTCAGTAAAAAAATATGATAAAAATAGTAAAACATTATTTTTTAATTTTCAGGTAAAATAAATATATATTTTCAAGAACTGCCAGGTGTCTTAGTACTAAGTAAATTACTAAGATTTAAAAAAAAAATATTTTCATGTATTCAAAAAATCACCTTGTCAATCATAGTTAGATAGCTATTACGATAGTGTAGTAAATTAATATTAAACAATACCAAAATATAATGCAATTGTTAGCAACTGTACTCGTAGAATTTTGAGACGACAGGCCGTACACACTTAGAATAAATCCAACATGGGTAGAACTTCGAATTCCTATCTAACTAAATGACCACGTACCTACTAAGCTACAAGAAATTGTATAAAATACTAAAATGACACGATTAGATGAAAAAAATATTAATAAAGCACATTAAAAATGTGCGTACAATTATTTTTATAAATATGAAAAAATAAAAATACAAAATTGCTTATAAATATTTATTATTACACAATAATAAGTTTAATAATAAGTAATTAAATAATAAGTTTTGAAGTAACAAAAGCATTAAGTAAATTTAATTATAATAATATAATTTACCTATTATAATTAAAATATTATTATGTACATGTGCACGAAGTAAAAAATAAACATTTATAAAATAACATTATAGTAAAAAGACTATATTTTCTCCTTGTTCGAGTTGAAGTGCTACTTTATCGCTAGACGTTGCTCGGTCCGCTGGCCCCGACAACATAGCAGTGGCGAAAGTAAGAACAATACCAAAAGCTGCAGTGTACAAACCTGATCCTACAAAATCGCATAACAAAATATATGTTCTATAATGAAACGAGAAGGTAAAAGTACAATAATTGATGAGATATTTTCTATGAGTAGATTATGTTATTTTTAATTGTTTATGAAGTGTCTACTGTCTAATGATTGTAGCAATCATTGTTGCGGCAAAATATTGTTATACTACATATTATAACAGCTAGAACAGTTCCTATAAAACTAAAATAATAATAAATGTTTAATGTTATTAATTAACTAATAATGTGTAGGACTATTTTACTTCTCCCTTTAAAATTCAATAAAATCTCCATTCGTGAACTCGAAACACGAAAGCATATCCGAATTCAGTTTCAGTAATCTGGGATCCGGAAATGAAAACGTTGATAACAATTTTTTTTTTATTAATCAAAAACAATACCGCGGCAGTAATGCTACCACGATGTTCTTGGCTAATGAAAGACTATGTTATTAATGAATGTCAGTTATTTGTATTTCATTATCGTTTGATCCTATTCGAAAGTCTAGTAGATGAGGTAGGTACAGTAATGTGTAGACGTACCTCATCTTCGTGTACTCGTCACAGATGATTTAGCTTAAAATATTACCTCCAACATCTGGACGGATTAAACGACAACGAACAGTATTTTTAGTTTGAAAATTTCAAACTATGATGTCTAAGAAAACTGCAGAGACCATTGTGACTTGTAAATAATATGAATGTAAAAAGTAATTGTATTTTTTAGTTTTTATGCGCCGATTTCAGCCGCGTACCAAGAAATACGTTGAGAATAGTGACGTAAAATACAATTTCATTAAAAAAAAAGTACTCTTATCTATTTAATATTTATATACTATTATAGTACATTAGGGTGACCATAAATCCTGTTTTAAACAGGATTGTCCCGTTTTTCGTAGTATTTATAATACATATAATATAAGTAATAAATAGTGTATATTGTTTCGAGTTTTGACTATCAATATAATATATTTTACTCATTGCAAAAAAACAAACGTCCTATTTTTTTTTTAAATATGGTCACCCTATTAAAGTACAATGGCATACCAATGGTTGTGTTTATAATAATATTAGAACTTACCTATAGGATAATTTTGCATAATAATTCGTTCACTATTTAGGTATTATGTGTTATTTTATTTTTGAATGTTTTGTTTTTTATAATTATCTAGTAGTTTATATTTTTTATTAAACTGTATTATAGATATATGATACATACCATTCGTACAATCCGCAGAAACAAAAGGCACGGATTGAGTTCCGCACAGCATCACAACACGTTCCGAACCCCAACCAGCAGCGAAACAAATTACACCGATCAGATAAAGTAAAACTAAAAGATAAAAATAAACAATTCGTTACATTTGGTTATACCTATATTTTTTATACATATAGCTTATAGTCTATAACTACATTTCATAAGGTGACCATACGTTCCGTTTTAAAAGGGCAGCGCTGTTTTCGGCTGACTGTCCCCGTTATTTCCTAGAGAAAACTACTACATTAAAATGTCCCGTTTTCAGAAAGTGTGCTCTAAAAATAATAAAAATCATATTTTGATGAATAATTTTTATTACCTATAACAATTCTTTATTTTCCAATTTAACAATTAGATGTATCACAGGTAAAATAAAATGAGAATAAAAGATAAAAATGAATATTGCAGCGGATCACATATAATATACGTATGATTATAATCTCCGCAATATCCAACATTCAGCGCCAACACATTCGATTGTTCTCTCTGCACAATTCTTTTTTCGTTCCGTTTCGAACTACAACATATGGTCACCTTAACGTCCTTAACTATACAACGACTTGAATTTTATAAATTCTTATGAAATTACTTATGTCGATCAACATGTACGCAATGAGTACAGTAGGACCTACTATGCCTAGTACAGTAGTACGAGTACCTATGTAGAATATTAATATATTTCATATTTATAGAAATATCATGTTAGTGTATACATTAATTTATATAATATTGTAAAAATTATTTAATAATATTATAATATACAAATGTAGACTACTCGTGAGTCGTGGCAGTCCGTTACTTTTGTTGCAGTATAGGTAATCCTGGAAATGAGTTATAATTTTTAACTTAGGTATTTAAGTTTTATAATTAACTTAATTTTTAACTCCTCATTTGCCTCCACGTTAACTTAAAAATAATTTAAAATTTTTATATTAACAATTCAATTAATTTCTTATATTTATATTACTCAGAAATATATTTGATTACAGTTTATAATTAAAATATTAGTTTGCAGAGTATAGAAAATATTATTAGTAAAAATATAGGTACGTAAGAAGAATTTTTTTTTATTTATAGATAAAAACTGATTTATCATATTAAACAATTGCCAACAATACTATGTATAGACATTGATTATAAATACTAGTAGTTATTTTTAATGCTATTTTTTTTTAGTACTTATATTTATAATCAACGATATTGTCCAGCGGTTCTCAACCTTTTTGTATTCACGTAGTACCACCTACACAGTTTGAAAAGTTTTACGTACCACCTAACCATTTTTTTGCTTTTTTTTTTTGTTATTGATAATGTATAATACGTATAATATTTATTAATGTATTAATGTATTTTTATGTTTTTTTATAAAGGGAGATTTTTTTCGTGTACCACCTACGAGTTTACGCGTACCACAGGTTGAGAACCGTTGATATAGTCCATAGAAGAAATATTAATCGCTTAAATAATTTGATTTAACCACGAGTCCATGAATTATAATCATAATAGGTATCTAATTATTAGTTATGATTTTATTAAGAACTTTAGAAGTTTTAATTCATAGTTTATTATTATTATAAATTATAAGAATAGTTGTAGTTGATTATAATTTATAATCACATAGATTAATGATTTCTACCTTTTAATTCTTAAGATACCATCACACATGTAAAGTTTTTTCATTTCCACTCATTTCACTGATTTAGTATTATTATTAGTAGGTATTTAAATATTTCAAGAAACATATAGTCGGCGGTCACCAGTTTTACTCAGGTAGAGGTCAAGTAACACCCGTTTGTCATCCCCACCGAGTCATCCCATTTATATATGCATGCCGTGACTCAGCACATTAATCGGCAGCCGACTGTTTCTTAACTTGAACAGAATTATCTATTAAGAATAATAAGTAATGTTAGTACTCTCCAGTTACTACGATTGCAGATTATCTATACACTTTTGTTTTGTCATTATTTACTTATTTGCTAATTGATACTTCGTATTTACATTTTATTGTATACCTATCTAAAGACTTCCAAGCATTTATTATTTTTAAATTAACTTAACTTATTAATTGAAGTTATAAGTTAAGCTAATTGTAATTGTCAACTTATGATTTCTTCAAATAATGACTATTAATTTAATTTTTAACTTAATCGAACTGTACTGCATTAAAAATTGAATTAACTTGCCAAGCCTTATTGCTCTCATTGAAACACGAGTACAGAAGACAAAAATATAAACTGTCCATGGGATGGAATTCTGATTCCTTATTTTATTTTTTACAATTTTACTCAACAGAATTAGACTTAAATAATATCAAATATAAAATAAATTGCAATTACTCGTAAAGTGGTAAGTACAAAATTACTAAAATTAAATCCTTATTTTGACTAAGGCAGAAGTGATTTCTCGTTATTAATGAAAGGACTAGGAAGCATATGATTCAGAGAATAGTTATGACCATAAGGTGGAATGAGTAAGAACTAGGAATATGAAAAGAGTATGATTTCTGGGACTGTAAGAAGAGACACGAAATTTTAAATTTGATAAAATATCATCAGATGTATCCAAAGAGCTAAATAGAAGATTCTATATTATGAACCTGGTGTCGATGTCAGAGTGACGACATGATAGTAGAGGTTAGAGGTACCAATATTTATAAATTATAATATTCTATATCTTCAGAATATATAAATATAGGTACTCCACCTGTAGAGCCAGTATAAGTATTTAGAGTATAACTATAAGCAAACCACGAACATTTATATTATATTATACATATCAGATGCCATATGCGATATGCCCATGTATATATATTATATGCAATACTTGCTAATTCAATGGTAATTAGATAATATATTATATTATATTGTTATTACCAGCGAGTCCTTGTCCAGAACCAGCTATCCCAAATACGCTTTTCTTGCTTATCGATTGTTTGCAGAAGCTGACTACGGCCAAGGCAGACATTAAAAAGCTAACAAAAACGCCAGCGGACATCAACACCAAGCCAATCTTCCATACCAACGGGAACATCGCCGAATCCGTAGACAGTCCTTCGACGGCGAATGAACCACAGTGCTGATTACCGTTGATTTTCTTACACCGGTAATAAATGCCTACAGACGGACGGCAGCGAACTTCATAGTACGGTGAATCCACGGTGTTGTTCGCTGTAAAAGTGTAAATACAAAATCCAACGGTTTTTAATTGCATTTAAGCCATGCACTAGTGCAGTATACAAGTGAATATTTATGAATGCACTTTTTGTAGTATTTATTATAATTTATATTTCTTTTTTAGTTCGTAAAATATGATAAAATGTATTCATATACAATTAATTATACCTACATGGACCTAAGGCATAGATTTTTTTCAAGACCGACCATGCGGCTAGATATTGTGTTTAGATAAAATATTATTAAATTCGACGTGAGTTTAAATTTGTATGGACTTACTTTCGGCGGACAGCGATTTGCTCGATAGACAGTTGTAATCAGTAGGTCCGATGAGCCATTTCGGCGAGTAAATTGCCGTGAATAGAGTAATGGTGGACACTATGCTCAACGTGACCCACAGTAGACTTTTGGCGGTTAGAATGAAATACATCTTCTCTGCCTACATTCATAAACCAACAAATATATATGTATATTTTTATTTAATCCATTTAGTTGTTATAACATTTTTAAATCTAATTCATCTGTTAAAAGAATAATTTTTCTATAAAAAAATAATATTATAGTGTATATTATTCACTACCTAATAATATTATAACACAAAATGCGAATAAATAATGTATGAATACCTATATTATATTATAATATTATAATAATTAGTGTTTAGTTCACTTAGTATTATCTCTGATATAGCTGCAGATTATAAAGTGGATATCGCACGAACGTTGTACTGCCCATACAATATATATATATTATCCTATCTTTATAGACGTGCACTGCAAACAAAGCACAATATACCGAGGTAAAGGGCCCGGGCCCCGGGGTTATTTTACCAAATTAAAAACGTTAAAACCGTCGCGGGAACCACCGCCACAGCTATATTATACGCGTATAGGTGTATTATATAACAGCTCTCGTTTGATTACTGCGGCGAAACATCCTTATTTTATAATACTACACATATAGTACATACTATTGTATATAAATAATATACCTAGGAGGTACGCGTTGCACGAAACCGGCCCCTCCGCGATATAATAATAATATATATGGTCTACACGTGTTCGTGATGGTGCCAAAGTGACGTTTGCTATACGTAGATACATCGACTACAACAATTCATCACGCACATAACTGTGTACGAATAAAATATTATAATAACAACAACGTAACATACGATGACGTTATAATAAAATATATTGTAAGTCCGTTAATAGATAGGAAAAAAAAAGGTTTTCATTGCTGCGCCGTCTGCGCCCATAATAACCTATTGCGTTATATATATATATCGCCCATATATAGATATAATTTGTACTGTGTGGTGTGTGTGTGTGTGTACGAGTGACTCATGTGTACATTCTGTCGTATGTAATACAATATATTATTACCCTCTTATTGCGTTTACCTCTATTCGTCTAAGTCACGGGCATGAAGCATCCCGGCCCTGCGCGCGCCCATCAACCCTCGAAAAAAGAATTCCCCCGACGAGCGGTCGAGAGTAGAGACAGTCTGCAGCGCGCACCACCGACGACCACGCACCTGGTTCAACTCCTGCATGACGGGTCACGGGTGATGTGTACAAACCGACGGCAATGTACTATTGTAATAATAATAATTTAATTATATATTACCCATGTATGGCTATGTGCGTATTTTGATATTGCCCGTCGCGTATATTGTTTTAAAATTTTGTCCGTGTCCGAAAACAACACCGGAACAAGGCACGATCGGAATTTCCTTTTGACTTTATTACTATATAGAAAGATACCTACAATATTATAGTTTATAATATTATATATATATATTATACTGAGCGCGTGTCTATATACAATACGTGCATATTGTCATTACTCGATCGTCTATTATATATATAATATACATATATTGTATATATATATGTGCATGCACTGTGATTTCGTTATTAAAAGAATACGCTTATATACATGTATATTATCTTAATATAAAAGTATATAATAATATATTGGAGAGAGGTATCTATAGGCTACTCGGCACGAATAATAATTCGATATTATTTTGGACGGCATGTGGTGTGCGGCCGTGATTTGAAAGAGAAAAATGTACACCCGAATAAAAAAAGGAATTAAAAATGGCGTTTAAATATTCTCGACGTAACAGGAGACCCTTAATGTGTTTTTTTTATCCGTATTCTTAACCGACTACATAATGAACGAACGAATATTAAAACCAGCTATACAATATTGACGTCTTAATTTACATCATCCGACCGGTATATCACAGCGCGTTGCAGCACTAACGCTAATATTACGTTAATATGATATTATTTTGTTATGTAGAAGACTCGGTAGCCAAACAACATTCGTTGATTTACATGTCGAGACGTTGAGTGTATCACACATTACGGTACAATAAATTCAACAAATACATGCAAGGTAATTCTTTTTAAGATAACCACCCATTTTCTTGAAGTATAATAACAATTCAGAAATATAGGTGCTTATAGGTATATATATATGAATTTTTTCATTTTATGTTATTACAGCGCAACAAATAAGCGGATTTTAAATATTTGAAATCTTAAAAAAAAACATAATATTCTGTTTTGGAATATACAACTAAAAACGAACATTGTCTGAATGAAGTAAAAATTTAATAAACTAAAAAACTAAAAAATTAATAGCGGCAATAATACATTTTTTCAAAACTAATTGATAAAACGAACGTGAACCAAGCTACCAAGCTTTATCTTATCGATCTAAATCAAAAAACGCGTGACTATGAAATAGAGAAGCTTCATCTTGTGTGCCTAACCTTGTGTACTTCTATATTGACCAAGGCTACACCAATATAAATAATATATTATTAAACATTTATAATAATACCTACTAATGTCCTATACATATTTGTGAAAGTGAAATATTTTTATACTCTCTGTATTATGCAGTTCAAATAGGTACGCGTAAAAGTTAAGCACTACAGTTCCCGACACCTATGTAATAAAGTGGAGCGTACTGTTCGTACTTCACCGAAATAGTTCGTATACAGTGAATAACCGATCTCGCATAAAAGTATAAATTACTGCCTGTAGTATTTATCTCAGATTCGTAAATCATAATACCTAAGTATTATAATAGGTATATTAAATTAATAATTATATTATAAAAAATGATATATCATATATGAATGCACTTAAACACAATATACATTATACATATAAATACTATTTAGCCCCAGTGTCCGATCGTTTTTTCGGGAAAAAAAATTAAAAGGAAATACGATATATAAGCAGGAATGCGTAGGTGAAACGGAAGAGCGATGGGGTTAATTTTTTCACACTCAATATAATGTGAAAAAAAAAATATATTTACAAATATTGTTCGTTCGGAGTAATTTAATCATTTTTGTACATCAAAATGTATATATTATTACTATGAGGAATAAAACAACAGTTTAGAAAAAAATACGCGTCATACCTAATATTTGTATGGCTGCGTGTAAAACAGACAAAAAAAAACATAACACATATTATAATGTATTAGATATAGGTAGGTGGTATAACATGGTTATCGTTCTGAATCAGTGTTGATTGTTGAACACGATGTTTCGTTATTATTCGTTACGTGGTAGGTACCAAAAGTGTCGACGTGAAAATAGAATTGATATATTTTAATATGTATACAAAATATGATTAAAGTATAGATATATATTGTGTATTATACAAACACCTGACTTAAATACGCTATGAAATTATAGTTTATACCACTGGACTCATCACTCAGAGGATAGACTTTCTAATATTTATTTTATGAATGACAGACGATAACAAACCATAGCGCAAAAATAAAAGTAAAATATATATATTTTAAGTATAGATTTTAATCTACAAATTATAATGCGATTGTATTACGATTTATTTTATTATAGTATTATACATAAATACATAATTATTATTACGTTGATAAAATGTATTAGCTTTTAGCTATCCAAAATTCCAGAATCAGAACGATATGTATTTAAAATACATGAGTTGGAAAATGTCGTAAGTAATATGGAGATAAAATGTTAGGTACACAAATCTTATATGCATTAAGTAATTACCCATCTTTCTTTAAAATAAAATCGTCACACTACAAATACGATATATTTAATATGAATTGAAATTGTGAAACTGTTAGTAGTTATTGAGTAATCTTAGGTACCTATATAACTGCTTATATTTTTCTAGTTTGAAACTCCATAATTAACATAAATTATAATACATTTATTATAACTCATGAAATTATATGAGATGTACCTATGGGTGCTTAAATATATATAATTTAGGAACATACAATTAAAACAAGAGTTAATTTTAGTGGGTATAAACAATGTGTGATTTTTAAATCTGGCTTTTCTATATTTGAACCCATATAGTAAAATTTTAAATTAAATTTATCAATTAATATTAAATATGATTTTGAAAATTGTCTACGTTTAATTACAAGTAAATATTTTATTCCAGTTTAATACAATTTACGGACACTGTGCAACTCTAGTCTGCATACAGTTGTCCTGAGCAACCGGTTTGAAATTTTAAAAATCACATACTGCTGTATAAAATAAAAGTTAGTCAGCAGACAGACTAGAGAGAACGATGAAATAAGAAATCGAAATAGAAAACACTCGTCATTTCAGTTTAAAACATTTTATATATGCCTTGCCTACTAACAAATATAGCTATAATTAAAAACAATGGTTACGAGTATATATTACAATACTCTCTATAGTTATAAAACTATATTATATAATAGTACCTACCCCCACACGCCGTCCACTCAACTAATATCTAAATAATTTTTAAACTATTTTTAAAATTTTTTATTAATTCTTAATATATATTATACAATATACATGTTAAAGGAGTTAACACGGTTTACATAATCATTGACAAGTAAACATTTATCGCATTACATTTTAATTATCAAAATATCAATATAAAATAAAATTTCAGAATAATTTTTTTAAACAATAATAGTTTAATATAATTCTATTTTAAATCTAAATATCTATTGTTTTATGACATTAGTATATTACTGAAGTAAAAAATAAAAATGATTATTTTACCACACTTCATTCTGATGATTTTTTAAGTAAATATATGTTCGGATTACTAAGGGTTTACCGTATCGAATTACGATAAGTTTATCTAAAAAATATAAACTGTAAGCTATTACCAAGAATTTGAGACCACTCAGCTGTAACTGCAGCACTGATCTTTATACTAAACATTTAAATGCATATTTATTTTTTACCGCATAAAAGGTATTATATTTCTCAGACTATAATATATAGGTAAAAGTATTTATAAAGTATAAAAATGATTAAAAACTCATTAGATATTTAGATGTAGATTATGTTATAAATCCCCAAATCTCCTAGGTACCAATTATAACTATACATTATAATATAATTATGGTCATTTGATAATACATAAATATCTATAGGTACTTATTATACAAACATCATATAAACCATTTTTTTGTTTAACTCGTATGACGGTTTTATTAATTTATTAAATGCTAAAAATAAATTTTTTTAAGCGTCAGATTTTTTTAACTAATTAATTTTCTTAAATGAACTCAAACTTCACTCGAAAATGGGTGGTCTCAGACTTTTAATTATGCATATAGACGTTTAAAGTTCTAGTCTTGTATAGTATAGTAATATTAATATATTATCATACGTACCTACAAAAGAGTATTTTATTTTTATGTCCTATAAATTATTATAGGAAATAGGTAAATATATCTATAGGTAATTAACTTACTATAATGCCTGGTGAAACTTTCTACTTACTATTCGCTAATGTTTTAGATTTAGAGTATAATATTATGCACACATTTACAGTGTAGAAAGAAACAAACATTTTGAAGCAGCTGTTCATTTTTATGTTTACAATATATTCTTCATGCGAGTTATTTTAAGTCATTCTATTAGTCATTGTTAGTCTACTTAAATTTAATTAATGACAAATAAATAATGGGGACCAAGAGGCAATTATATGATATAAACTTTAATAATATTCATTCACAATATCAACTAATTTGCAATCGTATAATAAATTATTAAAAAAAGTGCCAAAATCAATAATATTTACGATTTACTATTGTACCTTTTATATAATACATACTTAACTTATAATATTAATTATGATTCATAAACAAAATATGAATGTACTGTATAAATGTACAACTAATACGAATAAAATATTAATTTAATACATTTTTCAATATTAAATTATGTATGTATTTATACTATATATAACCAAGTGGCCTAGTATAGAGGTTAAATCTTTTGTAAGAATTTTAACTATTTAAAATACGTATTCTCCTACGCAAGGTTACGCCCAAATCCAAATTTGTATTATATATTTATTATGAAGCCATAGCCTATACTAAAATAATAATATTTAATTAAACCTTAACAATGATTTTCAATGAATTCAAATTATTTTTGTGTTGATTAGGTATCTATTATATTAATAGTACTAATCTAATTCAAATTATCTTCAAAATAGGTATTGAGGTATTAAAGATAAACATATTATTATTTTAGTATAAACTTTGAATAATCGATAGCTAAAATTTACTAAATCAAAAATAATGACCATTTTGGTGATGGTCTCTAAATTTCTAAAGCCCTAAAGATATACCGTTACCTGCAGCGTCAAACAGTGGAACAGCACGAAGTGTTGACTCCACGTCTAGACGTCTACTCAGATCGGTAGTTGACGCTTGACGTTACATCCAGACACTGAAGCGAAAATATACCTTAAAGGTACTTTAGAAGTAAAAAATTAATATAAGGTTTCAATAATTAGGTAAATAAATTACAAGTTATGAGTTTATAACATTTGAAAATGCTTTAAAAACTTTAAAAAGTCTTCATGATTGAATTCAACGTCCATTAAAAATAGAATTTACCACTGTGAAATATAAGATAATATATACAGAACCTAATATGTAACAAACATAATATAGCTAATGTAATTACTTAAATAATTCATATTGTTGGAACAGTTTTAAACAAATATTTTTCTAAATGAAACGTGTAACTAAACAATTTAGACTTTAGAGTATATTTTTAAATTATTACAGTATTCTCACGCGATAACAATATTATATTATACATTAATTAACATCAATGTACAAATAAACAAAATTTTTTAGTAATTAGAATTTACGTCCATTGTACAATCTGCAAAGAATATTATATAATATAAAAGCATAATATATTTTATATATTTGTATACAAATATTGTTTATGTAATTAAGTATATTATATTATAATAATATAATATATTCATGTTGGTATAATATCTTATAAATGTATAAGATGTTAATTACTTAGTTATTTGATATTTCAGTTAAAATATGTCCTTAATTTTTACAATAGATTAAGTATAAGTTAGATACATAATAATATAATCAACTGTTTTCATTTATATATTTTTTATTAGTAAGGTATAACTAGTATTATTACTATAATTTTCCATGTATAAATATTTAAAATAAAATAATTTAAGATCAGTTTTGTTTTTCGAATAACATATGTTTACTATCAATCACTTTTAATGACACCTAGATACTTCACATCTAGTTTTGACTTTGTTGTTGATATTTACTCGTAATTACTAGGCAAATTGTTTGTGTTACGTTTTTAATGAGTATTTTTTGTATTATTTGTATTTTTTGTATTAATATTTTAATAATTACAAAATGTCTAAACGTTAAAACATTATTATAAATTATAATCTTGAAAATTTAAAATATTTATTGCCTCAGGCAAATATACATATAACGATGCCATCGACGGAATTACGAAGTTCATCAACAGGTAATAAGACTATAATAAATTGTTCATGTATTTATATTTTGTACACATTAATTAATAATAATTATTAAATATCAAAATATTTAAATACATTACAATTTTTGAAACAATTATAGTATCTAATTAATTTAATATTTGCTTCTTATTGTTTAATATTTTTTATATCTTTTAGTAACAGACTTTATAACTGAACAGTTTATATTTCCTTCTCATTAAATCGTTTAGGTAAAAAATAAAAAATAAATGTAATTTTAATTTATCAATTTATCATAATATGATAATTTAGTCATTAGTTGTATTTTATTGTGTTTTTTGTACTCAGTTGGCCAGTTATAATATTCGAACTGATATTATTATATACTTGAATTATAAAGAATAATACCTATGTCTTTTATTTTGTATATTTACTGCTTATACAATTTTATAATAAGTAGGTGCAAACATATCTAAATAAGAAAAATGAAAAAATGAAAAACACACCTAAATCTTAGTGAAAATAAGTATTTTATTAGAAATAAAAGTATATTTATTATCTTTCGAAATTTACAATTTAAAAAAAAAACCTAAAAAATAGACGATGATAAAAAAAATTTCTTAGTGTGTGATCTTATATTAGGAATACAGAGAGATACTGCGGTACAATGTGGGTTACTGTTACTACACTACATATATTTAGGGATTAGTACGATAAGCACTAATACACTTTTTACATTGAAAAAGTTGAGCCTTGCTAACATGAATGGAAGAGGATTACAAAATAAATAACAATAAGTTAAACATAAAGATTATATTCACCCCGTAATATTTTATAATATACAGTTCAAAAATAAAAAATGTATATAATAAATTATACGTTTAGTTATTATGAAATTTTCACAACTCAAACATAAATACCATATTGATTTCTTTTAACATGAACTACCCTCAAAAAAAAAAAAAAAAACATTAATATGTTGTCATGTATATAAAATGCAGTCCTAAATCCTTTCATAAATTAAAAAATAAGGAAATTAATCAGTGTTTACCTATAAATAAACTATTATAAAAGGATGACTGTAACAAACTTTTAAATAAATTTATATGTTATGAATACTCTAGTGAGTTTAATACATTACGAGATGATTCGTCAAACATGATCAGCTCCCTTTTTTTGCTTAATATTTCATTCATTTAAATTTTGAATTTTTAAATCTCCAAGTATATCCAAAAACCATATATTAAAATTCTTAGATTTTTATACTACATAATCAGAGCCTGATTTACAAATTTTGGGGCCGGGGATTTAAATAAAAAGAGGCCTCATATAAAGTTATTAATTATCTTACATAATTTATAGCGTTAATAATGTACGAAGTCAATATCATAGATAATATTATGAAAATTTTTATTATTCTTTTTTTTTTAATTTTATAATTCTACGATAAAAAAAAAAAAATAAATAAAAACTAGCAAAACATTTGAGATCCACTGCAAATTGGGGCCGGGTGACTAGTCACCCAGGTACCACCCTAAATCAGGCACTGTACATAATATAGAAAGTATTAATTATTATTTGTTGTTACCTATAGGTAAATCATTTTTTCAATCTATACAAGTATAAAATGTTAATTGTTAAAAGATTAATATTATTTTAATTACATTTTCAAATCATCATAGCTCATTTTATTTCTAAACCTATTGTCATGGAAATTATTTGATCGAATTTGAGCTATTCTATATAAACAATTTATTGTAAAAAATGAAGAATTTGAAAAATTTAAGTTTATATTGTCAGTGGATACCTTTAAATCACATAAAAATCAAAATTCAAAAAATAATAATTCGAATAAATGCATAATTTAAGGAAAAAGGGATTGACCCCTGAGTACTCTTCATAAATTACTCTGTACAACAGGATACCTATATGTTAATACAGTCGAGTCTCGATAACTCGAATTTCAAGGGAGGTAAAAATTAATTCGACTTATGTATTTTTCGGGTTACAAATACTGGATTAAGTGTATAAGAATTCTATAGGGACAAAAAGAAATTCGAGTTATCGAGGTTTTCAAGTATCGAAACTTGACTGTATTAAGTATCTATCTTAAAACATTGGTCAATAATCAGTAATACTCGGTATTTATTTTTGGTTTTATTAATCATTTCGAATTTTAGTCACATAAGTTTGTTACCTATGTGTTTTATTTTAAATACACAATATGTTAAGGTCCACTGCGAATTGCGATTAACCCAATATAATACGAGTAGGTTGAATACCATAATATTTCTAGTAATAACTTGAATGTTTTTTTTAATATTTAAAATTGATAAACAAGTATAACATTTAAAAAATGTTTTATTCCCCTTAAGGCTTAATTTATAATACTATAATGAGTATATTTAAACGTTTAAAGCAATTTAGGTTAATATAATTATAGGTCATAAAAAACTAATAAGTATTAAACTTATTATGAAGTTATATATAGAAATTCTAATTACTTTAATTAATTACCTACCTATGTCTATTATTATCAAATACACTATTGCTCTATCGACTGTCATTTACACAATAAAATACACATAATACATATATTATTATTATTATTATTATGCACACGTCTAAAGTCCGTTTTAATTTAATAATTACCTTTGATTCTAATGACTCACGTTAGTGATAAAAAACAGCCATGTACAGATGATTTAACTGAATTTATATATTATATTATATTGTTCGTTTTTTTTTTACACACTCGAAAACCATAATAATTATAACGTTAAACGTTTCCAGAATAAGCAGCGCGACCGCAGTCCGTGGTCAGCCAACTTAAATGTATTGGGTACCTACTGCATATTTCCTATATAGTAAATTAGAAATACTATTGTAATTATATAATTACAATAATACAATATTACAAATCGAATAATGCAATAAGCACTTAATCCGTTTGTTAAAACCGTATGCACTATGCAGTATATAGTAAAAATATATTAAGAATATATAACTGGTGCGTATTGAACTATATATTACAATTATTATTATTGTGAATTTGTGAATAAGTATAGGACTATAGGATGTACTTATATACGTACCTAATTAAAAATATTATTTTTTTATTTACCGCGAAACTGCAGCCGACAACCGTCTGTGGAACGAAACACTGAAATGTATAGCGATATTAAAATCGAATAATTAAATATAAATTTTACGACGAAACCCGTACTACATTAACATATTTTATAATCACTTGTTATTACAAATACCATACAAACACGATAACCGAAAAACTACGAGCGCGACAACTGCGGGTGTCCCGTGCACGCGACGTACCGACGACATACCGTGCTCGCGCGTCGTGACCGAATGACTGCCGACTGGGTCTGGCCGGTCTGCCGTCTGGGTCTGCGCGACTTGCGTGTGCATCGCCGGCCGCCGTCGTGAATAGGATAATAATATTATTATATCATACTCCGATAGTCGTATATTATAATATTATTATTATGAATGGGTTGATGGTTTCCGGTCACCGCCGGTGTACTATGTATTTGCAGTACATATACCTATTACATATGTATATATATATATATTACTGGAACGCTGTATGACTCATAGATATAATTTGGAAATGTTTGGAAACATTTAAACAATTTTTTTTTATAACGATAGCATAGTTAACTGCTATGACGATTAGATTATCCGAAGTCTTCAACTCTCCGAGCGTTTGTATATTATACATGGGTACACATTTATTTATAACAATTATAATCATCAAGCAAGTCATTATATATAAAAAAAAAAAAACATTGCAGTAATAATATATAATATATAGGTATATATAGTTATTGACACGTAGAAACTATTATCACAGATTATATGAAATAAATATATTATATTTATAATTTATATATATATATTATTTTCATATAATCTGCGCTATTACTTAGGATAGATAATAATTGAACTACATATATATATTTGTTTTAAATTAACTCAAAAGTCTTAGCTTAGCTTTAAAAACATTGTGAAACAAAAAATATAGGACAGCCGACATTCAATTGGTATTTAAAAGAGCTGTTGAAAAAAAAATGAATATTGCCACAATTTATTTTAAATTTATGTATTGAAAACAAATCAAAATTATGTGTATCCCATTGAATGCGATTTTGAATAAAATTAAATTTAAAAGCCAATATAGTTGTACCACAATAATGGTTAATAATTATGCATTATAATAATATTATGTAGTTTAATTTATTATGGTGACCAGATATACACAAAGCGTAGGTACTATGCTAGTATGCTATAATAGGTAGGTACTCATTTTGCCCATATCATAGCCCATACGTCATCTTCTATAAAAACTGTTATTTTTTTTTTTTTTTGTCTGACTACTCTATTTATTTTTATAACTAATACCTACTTTAAAAACTAATTATTTGAAATTATAATGTCAACTTATATGCTGTGTGTCTTTATGATAAAAATTCTTTTAAATTTGAGTTAACTTAAGCTTAAATATAAATATTTAATTTATTATTTAAAGGTAAAAATGTTTACAAAGTGTAACATTTGAATAAATAAATACAAGCATTTGTTAATACCTATATGTAGGACACATAATTTAAAGATAACAAATTAAATTAACTAATTATTAACTATGTTCTATACCAACCAATTTTACCAATAATTATAATGCATTAGGTCAAATCATAAAATATAAACTATTACATAATAATTATAAAAAATCATAAACATGTATATCGGGCCATAAATCATAATATTTTCAAAAAAAAGTGTACAGTTGCATGTACTTTACACTATTGTTAAGGACACTAGGTACTCGGACATGCATCAAAAAATAGTACTGTCCTACAAAAAATAGTACGTCCGGTCACCATAAGTTTAATACATTTATATTTTATTGAAAGAAGTATGCAAACTTTACCAGAATATTATTACACATTTGTAATATAAACAGTTGTTATAAACACATGAAACGATAAAAAAAGAAAGGGAAAAAAGATCGTTATAAAACCGTGTATAACCTACTGCGACCATTAAATACGTCATTACACGTATTACTTTTATGTTTATACGTTGCGTAAAAAAACAACAACAAAAACAACTATGAACGAAAACAAAGATGTCGTTATAGACCGTAAAATTTGGAGACTTGCAGCAGGTGGTCAGAGCTCAGATAAATATATAATATACATGCATCAATGCACTATACGTATGGGTATACTATACTAAACGCGGTATATTCGTTTAAATAACATTAGAGTTGTAAAAAAAAAAATAAAAAAATAAAAACGTCTCGTTATAACACCTTAATTCTTGTCTAGGGAATTTCCTTTTTTTTTTTTTAACAGACACGCCGCATGTACACGTATACACAATATACGGATATGTAAAACTACATCACCTGCTGCAGAGATGATCTATAAGGAAAATATATATAATGATATTAGGTTCGTAGTAAAAAAGAAATTAAACGTTTTCCTCGCTCCCTTGACACACTGCTACTGTTGTATACCTACGAGCTCTGCAGACTCGCCAGACCCGGTCGGGGTAACATCTGTGCACAACTACGTATAAAATGTGTATAAAGAAAAAAAAAGGACCCCTTTTTTGTTCGATGACGGTCTACTCACTTTTTACTATATTTAATATTGTACAAGGGATCGTTTCTATATAATTTACGCCCTATATGACGAATAAGCGTACGCATTGCATACTGTAGGGCCATGTAATATAATGGTTATATACATCGTGTGTTTGTTGTTTTGCTTTACCCATGTGGATTATAAATCTCCGTCATCGCCTTATAAATAACTCGGTTAACGGCGCGGTCCTATATTATGTACCTATGTATGTATACGATCGTGCACAAGTATACGACGTATAGAATGTTGTCGCCCTACGATAAATATTAAACCGAACTGTTTATGTGGAACCCAGATGAGCGATAATAATAATATGAGGGTAATGGGATAAAAATTAAAACAGACAACCGAGTTAAGAAATAATAATAATTAATAATCATCCTGACGCGGCGTACCTATACTGATGGCAAGTTTAACTAACTAACACAAAGACAGTTTCTTCGGTAACTGAAATCTAACACGGTTAAGGTCAACGAATATGCTATAAGTTAATTATATAGCCATCCTCCTTAAATAAGTGATAAACCATATTATATATTTTTAAGTGCATATGCGTGCGCATGTTAACGTAGTACGCCTGCAAGTTGTCAGTATACAGTCAGTACGTATATTATACAATATACATAGTATAATATGTATATTAAACAGATTCTTGTCATAATTTTACTAAGATTTTTTTTATCACTTCAACACTAATTCCTCCATAGTTCATAGATATATAAAGTATACCGTACCTATTATTATTTTGTATTATAATACTAGGAGTATTATATAACCCTCAGCTGCTCTGCAAGGTATTTGATCACCAACATCCCTTAAATTTCATTTTTGAGAGTTAAGAATTTATAACTATAATATAAAGAAATTAAATGAAACAAAGTATTACACAAATTATATAAATTATTAACATTTATATTGACATTTTAAATAAAAATAATATACATATTTCTGTAAAACCTCATCAAATGTAATGTTTTCAATTTCTTCTTGATTTCCACACGATTTTTACACCGTGGTGATACAAATAAATTGTTATAAATTCAGATATTATGTTTAAAATGTTTATTTATTTCATTGTTGCTGTAGGTAGGTCAAAGATACAATAAATCTTTAAATTCTTATGGATACGTATTATGTTCAGAGATTAGAGAACTTATATCTAACTTTTACTTGATAATAGCAAGTGTTTGAAGATCTCCCCTTTATACATTTTTAAAGGACAAAGTATTATAATTTTGAAATATTTTTAATATCTTAATACTTAAGCTCATTTGTTTGTTTGTTTCTTTATTTTTTTTTATCGTGATACTCTTTGCGTTTTCGTTTATTCTTTTACCCGATTGTTTTGGTATTACTATTTTTTACTAAACACAACGCTCTTTATTATGTGATATCTGAAACTTTTTTTATTTATCTTAAAATATACAGAAGAGCTCTAATATTTTTGTTAAATGGATTATTATTTTATGTAATTATTAAAAAAAAATGTTTTTGTGTATAATAAAAATATATTTTACATATTTTTATATTTTAGTATAGTATAGGTATACAAAATATGATTTAAGTATAGTATATTTATCTTTCTGCTATGCATTTTATTATTTAAATTAGATTTTTTGATAAAAATTGTAATTTTTTTTTTATTAAATTTCATAATTTATGCAGTAGGTATCTAATAATATACTTATATTATGTGTTGGTAAGATCTTAAGTGTATACTACGTAATACTTATAAGAATGGGCGATGTCTATATATGGTTACATTATTAAATAAGTTGAAGTATTTGGACACGCCTGGTCAAAAACTTAGGTACTTCAAACAAAATAAAATGTACTTTGTGTATAGGTAGTAGGTACCTATAGAATTTTGTAGTAAAATAAAAAAATGAATGAAACACAATAGCTATACAGGGTTTATGGTTGATGTACCTATATTATTATGTTAATTTTTTAGATTGTTATACTTTATGTACTAACTTTAATTATCGTTTTCAAATCTATACATATGCGGTGTGTGGGTTTGTGAATTGTGGATAATAAACAAAACTCATTTGGTACTCGTAAGAAAAATATTCTTTATATTATACAGTGCTTTACTATTTTATAATAAAATATGATTATAATTCACAAATATACCACTCATTGTTAGCCGTTAGGTTCAAAATAAATAGTTCGGCGTAATATTTTTTTAAAGGTTTAAATATTTAAATATTTTATTTGTTTATTTTAATATTCAAGTAACACAACACATATTTATCATCTTTAATCTATTAAAATTTAATATTACATATTTATATACAGAACAAGTTTTATATTTATTTTTGTAACTATTGAGTATAATTGGTATTCTTAAACTTAATGCAATTTAAAAATATATATGTACGAACTACGAATAGCCAGCAGGTAGGTATGTGTTTTTTTAATTTACTTTACTATTTACAAAATTTTTTAGTACCTATTTCCTACTATGTACCTAATATTATACTATTATCAGCAGGGCTATATTTACGTACGGACAAAATAGACATTTGTCCTGGGCCCATGTAGCCAAGGGGCCCACCGGTGACTATCACTAACTATATGTAATATTAAATACTAATATATCATTATTTTGTTGAAATAAAAATTAATTTTTTATTTTGTCCTGGGCCATATATTTGGTAAATCAGGCTCTGATAATAAGTATTAATAAATTATTATATTTAATATAAAACATAATTTATTATACACATAACTACTTAATATAATTAATTGGGTATCATATTGGTAATATTTTTATCAACACATGTTATATAATATTATGTCTTTATAGAACAATTTTTTTTTACAAATATCTATTTATTTATGAACAATAAACTTCCTATAATTATAAAAATAGATAAATTAAATTATTTTCTTCCCAACCGTTTTTTGAAGACAAGAGTTTTAATCTAAATAAGATTACTTACAAAGAAGGAGGAACAATTTTTAAAATCACTAGGCACATAATAATAAAGGATTAATAAATATATACAAATAATACCTAATATAAATAATAATTTTAATAATTACGTAGAATCATCATATTAGTTACTAGAGATTAGATGTCATTTTAAATATTTTAACTATAATACACCAGCTATCACTGTTATTTAATGAAAACTAGGAAAGAAAATTGAAAGCAAAACGGAGCTTTATAGAAATATGCATTGGTATGAACAGGAATTATCAAAAACTATTACTAAACTCAGGTAATATTATTTATACTTGAAAAATAAATTGTATTAAATCAATTAATTATCATAATAGCATTTTTATGTGCTTAATAGAATAGAACTGCATAGTAGTACTTACTGATTAAAAATATTATTATAATTGGATCGCGGATAATTCACCGCGTGATAATTCACCGTGCGACTATTCACCGTTAACATTTCACCGTATTTACAATTCACCGCATGTACAATTCACCGCGGTTACAATTTGTCGTGGATATATTAAAATGTATTTATAAGTAAATAATAACATAATAGTATAATAATTATTGGTCATTCAATTAAAAATTAATTTATACAAATAAATTTATATTATACTGTCCAAAAAAAAAAAAAAATATAATATAGTAAAGTTTATTACATTCAATTAAAAATTAGTTCATACAAAAACATTTATATACTGTCAAAAAAAAAAAAAAAATTAAGTATGTTAC
>VUJU01001184.1:0-65243 GCA_009835225.1 Aphis craccivora
TAGGATAATAATTTTAATGTTATGATTATAATTTTACTAATATATTTAAAATGTTGATGTATAAATAATGATTATTAAATGAAAATAAAATTGTTAAAATTAGTATTACTATAATAAATAATAATTAATACCTAAGTATAACAATTTTAAATAAGAGCTATTGAGTGACAAGATGTATAGTAAACAAATGTGAAATGGTGGTACATATCGATCTCTATTTAATTAAGCTTTTAATGCTTATCAATAAAAAAAAAACTACCTATTCGTTCAAAATGTGCATACAAATGTTCTGATTATAAAATAAAAAAATTAAGACGCTGTTTGAACTTTAGAAACAAAAGTTGATATTGTGGTTACAATATTTTAATGAATCGAGTATTAGCTGATATAAGGGAGAGAAAATATGAAATATAAATATTGAAATTGAGTTTAGCTTAAGTAAAAACTTTCCAAAAAATACAATTTCAAAATTAGTAAAATTTTGAGTAATAGGGAAATTAGTTAAGTATTCAACTGAATTATTGTTAACAATAAATAATGTATTTGTACTGTTAAAATAATTATCGAGTATTTAATAATATTTAAGAGGGGAGGGTAACTGTGTTTCCTCGTTATATTATTAAGCAAAGCCAATATGTACATACGCCATACTAGTTTATATTATACCGTGTACACAATACATACACAACTATTTAAAGAAATATTTTAAACGACTAAAATCGCTTAACCTTGTTAACTCAAATTTAACTATTAGGTATTTAATTACTACAAATAAGTGGAAAAAAAAAATATATATGCAAGTTACACATTGTGAAAAATACATATATATACATTAATCGTTAACTCATAATTCATAATTATTATCTTATAATATACATTGTTAGCTATACAATATTATAACATAATATATGAACTAAACAGATACATTGTTATAATTTAAGATATGTTAGAAATATTGTACAATTTTACAAAATATGTTGTAATTGATTTATAATGTTGGAATGTTTATTAAGGAATACAAAATATTATTGTTTTGTTGTACCTACTTGCTGATCTATTTCACTATGATCAAGTTCAATTTTTTTTCTCTATTATTTAATTAAATATCTCAGTTATAACAATTATGCAACACGCAACACGTTTTAGTATTTGAAATACAATTAAACATGTTTAAAATTTTTGCATTTGGATGTCATACTGAAATAAAATTCAACAATTAACAGTGCGGCTTGTCTAGAAATGTTTAATGGGAGGGAAGAGATATGTATATAATATGTTATATGTAAATAATTAGTAATAATACATTTAAACGAATTGTGGTCATTTAAAGACAAAAATAGATTATAAATGTGTACATACATGTTTATTGAGTAATAAAAATTCAAAAATAATTACTTTACTTTACAGATATAATATCTAACAAGTTATTTTCTGAAAGTTGGCAAAAAAGTCAATGGGGCGGAGATATAATCCCTAACTTTCCCATCCATAGTACCGCCAATGACAATCATCATAATAACATAATTTTAAATATTATACAAAATGAGATTTATATATACATTTTTTTTAATTTACAGCCATTAGATTAGGTTTAGTTAAAGTTATAATTACGGTACGGTCTAATACGATGAGGACAATGTGTACAAGTATAATGTATATTTAGTTTTTACATTTTTTGAAGGAAATACCTACTTGATTTTCTAGTTTGATTAAATGAAAGGAAAATAATGAATATTTTGTTAAAAATCTGAAAATAAAAATTTTAATTCGTCGATTTAAACAGCGTTTACTATTTTAAATTCTGACACGATTAATTTTCACTAAATTATACATTCACCGACGCCTGCAATGTCGTTATTTACAAACGCGTATAAATTAAATGGAAAAATAACCTTATGAATTTGTTTAGTAACTCAGCAAAAATAAATAAAAACTACCATATAATAAATTATTTATGTAAACCCTAGGGGCTGGGGAATTTCGATTTTCAAAATAACTCATTAGATATATTTGTAAAGCCATATTTTTTTTTATACTATAATAAATATTACTAATATATTAGATTTTGTTTGAGAACCTTTATTTTGTTAAATTAGTATGTAAATTACATTTATAATTTATAAAATAGGAATATAGGATACAAATAAGACAGAATACTTGAATATTTAATATTTATTAACCACGATTATATATTATATTAAATACAAATAGACGACTATTATTGAATAAATTATTATACCTATTGAAACCATGTGCTTAGGTACTTTATTTTAATTTCTTCAAATATCGTCGATACAAATGCAGTAAAATGCATTGCGTTATAATATATTCACAGGATATTTAGTCATAATATTATAATCGCGTGCAATATGTAATTTCATTTAATATTATGTGATTATTATATTGCACGCCTAATATTCCTTTATTTTTATTATCCACTGAATTGAATTGTTGTTATAGTTTTCCATTTTTGGGCATTTATTGGTACGATATGGTTTGTGCACCGAAAGTAAAATATAATAAAAGCATAGCTATAAAATTCTAAGAGTATAAACGTCTACTGAATCCCCATATAATAGTACCGTATAATAGTACGTTTATTTATGATATACTCATATATACATTTATATTATATTATATTATATATGATTATTGATTATGTATTTTATTTTATTTTTTTTTAAATAAAAAGGTATCACGTAGATAGTAATAATGTGATATTTCTACTATTGTAGTTACTAGTTAACAACAATAGTAAAAAGTCAGTTTTGAAAGTATTTTGAATAAAATGTATTTACGTTCGTTTTACAGCAAAATTCGAACACAATTTTCAACGTACTATATTATAGTATATACAACATGCACTTTCCTTAGAATCTAATCTTTGAATGAGCTTTAGTTTCATGTGATTTTTTTATCATATTAATACAGTAGCTTACCTAGGCATTTTGAATGGTTTATTTTCATTTAGTCTTGAGTATAAAAAAATTTTATAAAACTTAGCTGATGTTTGCTGATTTTTATGACATAATCGTTAAAAAATTATTGGATTATTTTAAACGCATTGTTTTGACAATTTTAAAGTCATTTTTTAAATCATTATCAAGTCACTAACAAATTTTTTCTGTATTACCGAGGAGGCAGCATGCTATATTATCGTTATTTGAGTCACGAAAACGTAACATATTATCCGTTCGAAACGTGTCGGGCTCGTATATAGACTCACGCGTGTGTATATAATACAGTGTATTATTATATTTTGACATCTCCGCCGCCGCCCTTGACATTGACGATATTATATACGCGCACTGCATATTATATATAGTAATATAATTATTATTCGATGCATATAGTAATAATATGTGTGTGTATACACTTCCACCTACACGCAGCAGATTTCTTCGCATGTATATATTATATTCCGCCAGACACTCCACTTTTCTCCGCGTACATAATATAATCACACACACACACACACTTAATAGGTAACTATATAATAATAATTGTAATAAAAAAAAAAAAAATTACAACAACAATATAAATATACACGACAATACATATAGACAACCACTAATATACCTTAAGGTATATAAGTGGAATATAACGATATCGATACTCAGGTCTCAAGGCCCGGGCAGGCTCCGGTGCAGGAAGTCCATTGAATTTTTTAGCGGACGTTTGTTGAACCGCTACCGTACCGCGGTCTGTCCGAACGTCGATCGTCGATCGCCGTCATCGTCATCGTCGCCCGCAGACATATTATTATTTTATGTTATTTATTTATCTATAGGAATTATACGTACACACACAATATATTATCGTGAGCGTGTAATAAGATTATATTATTATTATCGTATTATATACGCGTATAATAATATAGGTACGAGTGTAGTCGTGGTGGTGGGCACACCGATCGATTTTCATTTTTTATATTTCACTTATTCGTTTTGATTTTACTTCCTAGATGCGACAATTCTCGACACGATATCATTATATTATTATTATACACATACAAACGTCTCCGTCTGCCCGCCGTATGCGTAACCGTATGGTCACGCGTGTATCTTATATTATTATATCAGTTGACACGAACTTGTTTTCTATAAGCTTACTTACATGCAGTGTGTTAGTGTGTATATTATATATTATATGTTATGGTCTCGTCGTTTCCGCGAGAGATTACGCGTTATTATTTTTTACAGCCATTATCACGATGTATCGTTTATTCTGTCGTTTCGATCTACGAAATTCTGCTCGTCCTTGGAACGTACGAAAATACGTTCGGGGGGCGAATACCAACGACCATTATTATTATCACGAATCGCGCCACACTCGTTTCCGGCAGTCCACGCGCCGTATAGTAACTTTATATATTATTATTATGTATATTTACATATTGTTTTTTTTGTCGGGTAAACGTTGTGTTATCATAACATAATAAACGCACAGTGTACAAACTGTACATGCTACACACCTATACCTGTTGAGTATGTATATGACGTTTTGGCTTTTCCGGTAAACCAAATTTGCATAGAAAAGAATCGTTCGCAGCAAAAATAAAAGTCGACGAGGCTACCTATGGGATAGTGGGTACATAATATTAATATGTTTATTTACTTATATCTACACATTTACTATTTGCACACCTACGGAGTTCATTGACAAGAGAGATAGTTGATTAAATTATCATAAAAAATGTTATTAGAGGGATCAGTGCTTCCGTATTATTGCAGACAATGATATGTTTTCGGTTTGTTCAGCATGGGTGTATCAAGCGGTCAATAAAATGAGTTTTCGTCAAATTATAACAATTAGCTTTTTTATGTATTATACACAGCATATACTATATACCTACAGATTGCGGAAGTAATTTAACACAAAATTCGAGGAAAACTTTTTATATTACCTATTTGTGGCAGGTACCTAATCCGTCTAACAGCTATTATAGTGAACTGTTCATCATATAAACTATTTTTTATTTTAGTATTTAATCATAGATGTGGTGTAATTTTGGAAAGATTATGTTGACCATATAGTATACTATAATAATTGCTCTTTCTAATACTTTGCCTTATATCATTTATAATTTAAAATTTGGAAATTTAAAAGAATGGTACAAGGTTACTGATTAATGATTATATAATATACAGAATTATACTCATTAGGTATCAAATTCATTGTTTACGATAAGTCGTAAATTACTTTTTTGGATAAAAGTTGAATAGTTTTTAAAAAACAAACAATATTTATTCTAAAATAATATTTTATTAGCAATTAACATGAACAAGAGTTCCACAATTAGAATCGTAAATCGTTTATTGAATGTGGTATGATTTATTAACGTATTTACTAATATAATAATAATAATAATGTTAATAAAATATAAACACTAGAGTACCTACAACACGCTCGCTTGCAACGAGGTGAGTGATTATACATCAATAAGACAATAAATAGCGTTTTTAATACTATCCTATCCGAACCTTTTGAATTTATAGAATAGTCTGACAACTATATCGACTTAAGTGTGTTTTTTTTTTTTAAACTTGATTTGATGAGCTTTTCAATGTATTATAATAATAGTTTCATTTAAATGACATGTACATTTGAATCGAATACATACGCGGAGTAAATATTCGAGACCCGATTTCGAAATACGAACAATATTACATACATATATTTTTGAGTTTTCTCATTGGCAGTTAATCCTTTTTATAATGTTACATGTGAGGTATAGAGTTATATAGTATAATAGTATAGTATAGTACCTATACTTGTTTATTACATTGTGTAATATAATAATATTATATATAAATTTAACAAATACTCGTTAGTATAAATACTATATTTTTGGGAAACAAACGACTACAAAAAATTATTCTATAAAATTTCACACGAATCACAAATATATATAATAATTTTTTTTTGCCTTTGGCCTAAGGCTAAAACGTTTAATAAGTTGGTACTTTAATAATACGCATAGTATATTAGCATTACAACTGCATGATAGTAGACAGTAGGTACTGCAGCTGTAATACTTTTGCAAACAGAATATATTACCCTTGATTTTGCATATTAAATTCTAACTCTTTGTAATTAAACACGAGTTATTATGCCACTAAGGACTGTCATTTTATACCTATAGATTAATATAATATGAACGAATATAATATAATAATATAGTACTCAACAATTTGATTTTACACCAGAAAAGTATGTAAAAATTGTGTTTTACACGTTACAAGGCCGTGTGAAATAGAAATTGTAATCGGCTTTGTACGATATTTTTGTCTATATATGACGAAAATTCATTTTCGTTGGTATAATATACACCATTACACACACACATATAAATAAATAATCTTCCTCTTTCTAATTACGAATTATTTTTAAAAGGTCATATTATAGCTACTAACTACATCAACTACTATGTATTTTTTACAGTTTTTTGCGAATGTTGTTGAGAGGTACCTAAAATATACATTTTTAAATTATAACATTATTTTGAACGTTAATCTTTTTTTAATAAATCGTAACGATGTTACCTAATAACAATTAATCCGTAAAACAATAATTGCTATTTGAAGATAATCGGTATTCGGTATAATTGCCGATTATAATTAATTGCCAATTTAAATTGATTATATAAATTCCAGACGACAATCAAAAATTCATGTCACTGCAAGGATTTAGCAAATTATATACATATATAAAAACTAGTTGAATATAAAAAATTAAAAAGTTTTAAATGAGTAAATTATAGTATCACCTACTAACCGCATACAAATAACAAGTAACTACAAGAGTGCAAACATGTATTGTAATAATGATTTACGATTTTATAAATATAAAATCCAACAATAGGTACTTAAGTAAAATAACATCAATAACTTATAGTTGGTAATAAATAATAATAATAAATAACGCATAACACATAAGCACGGCATAAGGGACAAAATTGTGACCAATTGAAAAATGAAAACTCAAACAACCTGACATAGGTATAATAGTTGAAATTTACAAAATTTTCTTATATTTTCCAACTTGAGATGGTCACTAGAATTATCGAAGACTGAATATGTATATATTATAATATATGTATATTATACGGGGTATAATGTTTGTTGTAAGAATGTTAAAGGTATACGAATCATCGTAAAAGGAGTGTATATTTGGATTACACATTTACACTTCTAAGGACAAATGAGGTTGTAATTATTATAAGTCGGGCGGATTTACAGAAGTTTCCGTTTACATACTATAAGGAACATGTTTCGATGTTCCCATCGTTCGGGTGATTAATAAAATAGGATTTCGTACGTTTGATATAGTCGCTTAAGTATTACAGTGTGCCGAAAGGTCGCGTGGGAAAAATGTCGGGGTGCCAGACAGAAGTGACGGCGAAAGCGGAAAGATTGAAAAGTTTGAAAGAACTCGGTTGATATTTTATTTTTGTTTTACTCTCGGGTATATAATATACCATATATATAGGTATGTATAATATATGCTGTACGCGTCCTGGACGCTGGAAACGCGTCGTTGTCGGTTGCCTTGCCGAAAAAACTTCGGAGCGATTCACTGCACACTTAGCGACCGTGATCCAATTTCAAAAACTTTGTATACATACATCTTTGAGGGTTCAAAGAAAATAGAAACATAATAATAATAATAAATTCACGATGTATATAATAATACATAATATAGTGATACCGCACAAATACATTGCAATTCTTGTAGGTATACGGGCAAAACGAAACATGTGCGTATAATTAATCAGTTAAGTATATAATAATATACATTATCTGATTGTAACCATAATTTGGATAAATTAAAAATATGTATAGTGTGCAATTATTAATAATTTGTATTGGGGTGGGTAAACGTTTTAATGAACTATATTATGGTATTTGGCCCGTGTAGCATGCAGATCTATTTAAACGTGTCGAGTCAGCATTTAATATCTATGAAATGCAGATCAAACTGTATTTTGTAAAGACAAGAATTCATTGATAAATGATTTTAAACATAAAATTATATCCATTTTACTATACCTTAAAATGATTTCACTCAAAATCTATTAATTATAAATTAACATCTTGATCAAATATAATAATATAATTAATACCTAGTAATGCTTGATTATTATTACCTTAAAACACCGATAAAGAAAGTTTATTTGTGTTATTACGTAGTACCATTGATTATAAATATATATAATAATATAATAAATGTATTTATAATCAATGGTAGTACGTACCTACAAATTACCCAATCATCAAATGTTTGACTGATTGTTTCAAAAATGTAATAAAGAACGATAAATTAATGTATAATCTTAACATTTTTGGCTTGATTAATTTTCCTGATCTCGTATCAATAACAAGCCGTTATAATATTTTTAAGTGTTAGTTAACGCTTACCTACTTAACCAATGGATACAATCGAAACATAAAAAAGGGGATAAAAAATTCGTCGTAATAACCTATTTTAGGGACGCAATCGACGGAAATATTAATTTCATACCTAACGATATTTGTTTTTGTAAAGTCATACGTAAGTCGATTGTACGACTATGATCATTGCAGACTATAAAATAATTATTGTTAAAATATTATACCTTATAATAAACAGGCGCCACAGCAATGCTACAGATTGTAATCGATTGATTGTTCGTTTCTAATTATTAAACCAGACTGGATTAACGTCGTAGTTATTATTATTACATTTTCGATTGCTTAACGAATTAGTTTTGAATTTCTGCGAGGGTTACATAACATAAATACATTTTATAATATCTAAATTATAATAGAATTTATATACCTGTATGTTATATAGGTACCTACGTTACACATTATTATCAAATACGCTCTTTTATCGAAAATCATTTATACACTTCGGTGACATCTTAAAGATAGGTCGGCTACAACATATAAATTAATGTAAGTATTATTGAAACACAGAATGGTATTTTGTTTAAAGTAAACTTTAAGTATATATGTTTAATATACATATTATACTATATGATTTTAGTAAGCATACTAATATATACTTTAACAGTAATTACTATGAATATGTTTTTTATTACTTATTAGTTTTTAGCGTTTTATTAGTGTTAAATTTAATATCAGACGCTAAAATTATTAAATATTAAAAAATATTTTATTATACGTCTATAAATTGTACTTAAAAAAAACACAAAATGCTTAAACTGATACATAATCGTAAATCTGTCTAATAAATTAAGTAAAATAAAATGCAAAGTAAAATTATTGTCTCGTTATCTTGAGATTCCCGAGAATACACACATAAAATATTTTTCTGTGTCGAGATGAATATTCTATCAGTGCAGACCAGATTTTGAACTATATATTTTTTATAAATATACTTTATTTATATCATATTAATCTAAGATCAGTCGAAGCCTATCTTTAATCATATAATATATAAAAATGCTTTCTTAAAAAGCGAAAAAAATATGATGTCTATACTAATTTTCTTTTTACAAAATATTTTAAATTGAAATCAGACAAATTGATTTAAGGAAATATAGAAAATTTTAGTCAAAGTTTTTCCAAGAAATAAAAAGGAAATGTAAATATTATATTATCATTTCATAAATGTTATCGAGTACGAATTAATCAGAAACTAAACTATGTATAAAGAAAAATTACCATAGTTGATTTAGTAGTATGGAAATTCTGAATTGAAGTCCACTTTACTCAAATTATAATACCTTTAAGATTATTTTATCATTTTAATTTCTAAATTTCGATTAAGTTGACATGCAACAGTAATTTTTTTAATATTGGAATGTGAATAATCTACTCAATCACTATACCTATATTGTAAAATACACGGAGACATTATAAAATCGAGAAAGTATCACAAGGTATATCCATTCGTATTTTATAATATAGACGTATAAAGATATAAAAAGAACTAATTAAATTCGTCACATGATTTCAAATGAGAGGTCACCGTTTATTAATTGAAACGCTTTTATTTATTTTTTCATGTTTTCTATTCCTGAAAAATTTCCAAAACGGTATCATTTAAACCGGTTGCCAATGTACATGAGATATTAAAATGATAGTTTTTTGCGTATTTTACGATGTGTAATATTTAGTTTAGTATATTTATACCTACAAACACCGCTTATGCAATTATACTATAAAATATGATTTAATCTAAATAATTGAGTAATATTTTTTTTCTAACGAGAATCTCACTATTATATAGCTATTACGATAGCATCATGATTAGTAAATAAATATTTGTAGGCGTATAAAAACGGAGTACTTAGTCAACGTCAATAATGTAGAGAAAAACTTCTCCTCCCGGAAATGTTATAAAATTTTAATTAGGATGCAAATTTGTATGTATTAAGATTATTGAATTGTTTCAATTACAGAATGCAAACTTTTTAAAGCTTATAGTTACTATTTATAGTTGCTGTTATATATTTTTGAATTACACTTATAATTATTTTTTGATAAATAATTCAATTTAAAAAAAAAAATTGAGTAAAAATAAGAAATATAATATAAAGAGATAAAATTACATTTTTGAAAGACTGCAAGTAGTATGCGCTTAATGTTGTTCGCATGACGCCGTGTGCGGCGGTTGTATTTGCTGTTACGTTGATTTCTTTTGATATATACCATAAACTGTAAAAAAAAATATTCCTCAAACCTCACTACTTACTTCTATCTCAAGAGTCAGTGATTAGGGTACTAGGTTACAGCATAATAAGATGTGACAAGTCTAGTGCTATTGAAGATGTTATTTTAAAATAGTTAATTTCACTAGCAAATGTACAAAATATGATTCAGAATACTTCATTGAGAGATAATTTAGGGTTCGATAACTTTTATAATATTATAATGACAATTTAATTACTCTCGAATACAGCAGCTGTATAACTTAGGTACTAATATTATCACGGAATTTAAATCTCAAAACGTATTTCGTCCCAATCGATCCCAAGTTATCTTTGACAATCTTTAAGAAATTTATAGGACAAGAATTCAATCTGGATGAATATATTTTAATTTTCAATGAAAAAGTTTTATGAAAAATCGAATTTTTCTACTAAGAACTTTTTTATTTAAGCATCAAATTTAACAAATTTAAATTTCTGCTTTCGTCTTATTTTTTGATAGAATATCGAATGTGGCAAGTATTCGTACTTTTATTTTTACCCACAAAGTATATTAGAAGTTCACGCCATGTAACAGCTGTAAAACCTATAATACAAAGTTATAATTATTGTACTATTTGTGAAGCATAATAAAATAATAACAGTATTATATGCATACTAAATTCTAAAAAAAAAAAAATACACGGTAATAATATTGAAAGACAATTCGGCTGTTTTTATTCGGATCTCGAATTTTGCATCAGAGTGTACACCAATCGAAGTCGAAAAAAATTACCCATATTAACGATAAATGCATAGTAATATTAATAGCTATATTATAGTGTTAACAAGCGTGTGTGCGCGAGCTACAATATAGGCACGGCATACGAGTGCATTAATTGTATGTCCCGCGCCCAACAGTGCATAATATTATTACCTTAGAGCTACAAAACTCGTTACGACACCAAAAAAATAAGTATATAATCGACACCCGCGCGAATTATTAAAAATGCACAAATAAACATAACATTATAACATATTACAAGTAATAGCATATAGTTTATTATTATTACAACGGTTTGTTTTTTTTTGCTAATATTTCATAGGCCCACACTTACCTACTACATGATATTATTACGACGTCTACTCCCGCGGAACGTACATCGGACGGCTTTTCGAAACGTTTTAAAACGTTTTATTCTCTATAAATATTTATATTTTCTTTTTTTCTTTTTGTATCTATTAAAACGTAATATCATATAATTGTGCTACGAAAACAAAACTTTTTCCCAAGCTCTTTTGGCGTTCAATAGATTATACATTAATTCTAGTCGTCATTTTAGATGTAGCCCGGATATAGCCATATAGGTAGGTACCTACGTAATAAATTTAGTTAACGATTGCGAATTTGTAAAATTCTCAGCTTGTACTATTATTTTATTCATCGCAACTACATCGTTTAACCGTTATTCATTAACCTACATTATATTGATGACTTAAAAAAACAATTTTATGTATATCAATCGATTATTCATTCGTACATTATTGTTTGGAGATAACTAAAGATCTGATGCGTTTTTCCTCTTCCTTTTATAACTTTGTTCAAGTTCTAAGCGATTGGACTTAAATGCAATTCTCGTAAATTGTATCCACAACTCAAGACCTGACAATATTCATCGATTACGTACCAACTTTATAGAAATAAATTCAGATAAAACATTAAAACCTATATTATTATGAAGTTCGAAACACTATTTTGCGTCTTTAATTAAATCATATTATTCTGAAAAATAGTGTAACGAACGCTAAAATCAGAATAAAAAGCGAAGTATATTAAAATGAATTAATTAAATTACTGAAATATAATTATCACTAACAAATCACGTATATAATATTTTAGAATTAATTTGAGTTTCACGCATTAATTCTCCTCAGTTGAATAATGCATTATTTTGTTTAAATATTATTATTTATTACATGTTATATTGTATAATTTATATAGCACGAAGACAATTTAATTGTCTTGCTTAATACTTAACTTAGTAAAAACATATTCGTTCAGCATTTTATGTTTTATTATACTTTCTTTTGTAGTGTATAATATCATTAATATAATATAAAACATTAAGAAAATATTACAAAATAAATATTGGTTAAAAAACAAAATTTTAATAGTATTAGCATTTAAGTGTCATAGATAGGTTACACAGAATAAATTTAATTTCTTCGATTTACACGTGAAAGTTGTACTCGATTTTAAATAAATCTTAGAAAACAATCTAATTCATTTTGAAAACTGAAAATATACCGATGATATTTATATACATATATATTATGTATATTAAAATATTGTAAAACGCGGTTTGGTTTGAGTCAATTAATTGATTGTGTATATACTCGGACGTACATGTAAATCAATCCCACCAAAACCGACTGGTCTATATAATATGTGTTGCATTTATGCCAAAAAAATATCATAATCATAATAATATTTATTATTTTTCTGTAGTAATGTACCAATATTATACCGATCTCGCGTGTACATACAAATACACGTTTCTTGATCACGGACCCATGAATTTATGCAATATGCTTATAATATGAACACATCTTTATTTTGGAGCGTCCGTCGATTTTTTTTCGTAAAATTGAAGAAATATCGTTGTAGGTATCTTATACACGAAATAACATTTTATAATTAATAAGTACAACATTGCACGGGCGTTATTATGTCATATATTTATTTTGGTGTACGTTTTTAATAATATTATTATTATGTTTATGTTTATACGTTAGACTGTATACACACACACATACACCCACACACACACACATAACGCTCGTGCTTGGTCGCTTAATGGATTATAGTTTATGTAATTTCAAAAATTATGACACGGGGCGAAATACACGGCGGTGGAGCGTATATTTTTATGTTTATGTGTTATAGCCTCAATGAGCAGTGAACCGAAATTTAGATAATCTACTCGTATATGAGGAATAACGACAATCTGTTATTGACTAATACGTGATTTATGCATGCTACCGACGTACAACAGGTACACCATACCTATTACTTGCACTAATTATTGTAATTTTGGAAACGACCACGTGGTATCGTGGATAAAATGATATTGCCAAGACGCCCAGTTTTCTTTTAGTTTTTACACCACTGCAGCTGCAGTCTCACAACAATATTAAATAATATAAGCCATAAAAGGTTGGTATTAAGGTGTAATATGTTACGCTGGCGTTTACAGATAATTTATTATTATTATTATTATTATTAGACTCTATCGATTTATAAAATGTATAATTGCTTTTAAATCTCCCAGCTTGTTTAAACACAATATTATTATGAAATGATAGAATATACAGCGCGTGACGAATCAAAATATTAACTTCCATTTTTTCATTCGACAATGAATTTATTCAAAATTCCGATTTTTTACAATATAGGTTTAAAACACATTATGTAATATTTAATCTAGTGTTTATTATACTTGGACCAATTAAAAAAATTATATATATTGATTTATTCAAATCACCTATACCTTTAAAACCCATTATCATAGGCTTATTATCCTTAGAACATCAAGTTAAATAAAAAATATTAATTTGAATTTTCATCTCGATACATCAAAATTTTCCAAAAAATGTTCCGCCAGATAATTTTTTACAAGAAGACAATTCTTATTTCATAAATAGAAATTTTTATCTCTACAAGACACTCCAAATAGTATAATACATTTCAAAAATAGTTTAGTTACAAAAAATATGGTCTTTAAGTAAGCTATAGTGTAAAGACCATTTCAAATATCAGATTTTTAATAATTTCATCATTGAAGAAAAATAGGGGTGATCACTTGATGAATTACAATTTATTATAAATTATTATTATGACATTATCGAATATATTACAAATCATGTGAGGAACTTGGCATTTAGTGAAATCGTTTGTTTGTATATTAGTGTATATATTTAGTGTTAAAATTATTGTAATATACCTTTCATCATCGATACCTACATGTAAAATAGCAATTGTATCGCTTTTTTTTAGATAATAATATTATCTATTTATTATTTATGACTGTGGTTAAATTTCATAAAAAATTGCCTGTTTTAACGGTAATTCGTTTTATAATTATTATCTATACTGTTTATTTGCGTAAACCATCTGATAAAAATAACGTATAGACCTTAAAGTTACAATTTAATCGATTGAGTAATAATCGTCATGACTGTCGAACGAAATCAAGCGTAAAAGACACCACTACATAATATTGTTATTCGTGATTCACCAAATAATTGCTTCCTTGGACTTGGGAGACGGATATTATTATTAGCTTAATATTAAATAGACAATTTTGAACTTGGCCGTGTATTTCCTGTTACTCGATCCCGTAACTATTATTTTTAGTTCCTAGATTCGACTCTGTAACCTTCGCGTAATTATTCATTCTGCAGCCGGCAAATTATTCGTTACTGAACGTTTATATAGTTTTTACAGATAAAAGAATTTTAATTAGTTAATGCGTAATACCTTCAATTTTTTTGTCAAAAATCCACAAGTTTTTTTTTTTTAAATTGAAAATGAAAAAAGAATGTATATTTGTAGACACAAATAAAACAATCTTATCTTCGTAAAAAATATAATTGATTTGTGGATCAGGAAATAAACATAAAAATATACCTCACACCTGAATTATATAATAACGATTTATTTCAAGTTATAGGAAAGAATATCATTCGTTAAGTTAATAGCTGAAAGAATATTTTATGCCGACAAGTGTTGGAAATTCAGATAAAATAAATAACAGTGGATATTATTTACAAGCTCATAAACATTAATCATTTTTAAAATAAATGTTTGTTCTACTGTAACTAATTTCTTTTGTTGTGCTCCTCAAACATTTAAAACTAAAACTATAATTAAATTTAATATTTTTTTTTTCATGATTAGCATTTTCATTTAACGTTAGCTAATTGTATAAAGATAATTTTACGAAGATATTAGTAATTAAAAAATGTAATTAATAAAAAACTCGAAGTTTAATTTTTGTTTGTATAATAATACTCATTCTTAACGACCAGTGGCGTACATTTCAAGTAATATAATAAGTGGAAAATATTAATATAAACCAACGTCAAATAATAAAAATAAATAAATAAAGTAATTTCACAATAACGTTAATTTTTTAAACAGATCGATTAAGGACATAATAATACTGTACACGTTATGTATTATTGTATCATAATTTTAGTTGTTGTAGAATAAATTAGACACCTGTATTATTTTTTTTTACAATTAAAGTATATAGTATTATAGTATAATAACTTATTTTTTAAGCATACGTAAGTATGACCATAGATACCTATATAATATGATTTGTTAAATTGAGTACTCACAAGTTGTATTACTTTAACGATTTGTTTTGCGCACGCATATTATGTACGTATACATTCCAATTTCCATGTGTAATTCGCTACCTATATATTTACATAATATTATCAACCATAGAATATAAATGATATTATATACAAACATATAATATGTCAATACCATACGTGGTATCCAACATAAGTACATTTTTCTCATCACCGCGGAGCAATATAATTCGTTTACACTTTACACAGACATCGTATTACGACATATATCATTTATGTAAAATCATACGTTCATTATCGGTTTGTCAAATCGTCGCTTTGGAACGTAAAATGTGCGCGCGTGCCATCAAATTATGGAATAAATAAAATAAAATAAATTATTCCCACGTGAGTATTTTTTTGATATTCGAGTGTAATAATAAACACGAAGAAGTTTTATCTCTCCCAGACTCCAATCTTGGATTATCAAAACGATAAAATTATACGATTCCAAAAGAATATAATAAAATTGTAGGTAGGTGTAAGTACCATTACCGTGGCACAATTTTTTCATTAAAGAAATAACTATACATTATACCCATTCAAAACATATACTAATATGAATTCGGAAAGGAAAAAAATTCGTAACTATGTAATTGGGCGCAGTATTAAATAAATATACAGGACGATTCACCGTGCGCACGCTAAATCTCTTTTTTCTTCAATATTGTACTTACGAGAATTTAAAATCGAATTTTTAAATATACCTTAGGACCATACTTTCAAATCATTTAAATGTTTGTACCTACTATTTAAGGAACGTTCCATGGACACATAAACTGTTTTAAAGACGTTTTTAACCCTATATTTAATGGATAATTTTTCTAAAAATATTGACGTATCAAAATTCATACAATATGTAGTTATTTAACTTTGTGTACTAAGAATAATAGGTCTATGCGATGATGTATTTGGGAGATATAAGGGCACAGTAACTTGTAATTTTTACTAATTAATATTTAAAATTAGGTAGTAAAAACAGTACAAGTATAATATTATATAGTAGACACTAAATAATTTACAGTAAAAAACAGAGTTTTCAATGTTGTCGTTTGAAAAAGAAAAAAGACGTTAAAGTCTCGCTACAAGACATTCATTATTAACTACAATATACACTATACAATCAAATCTCCAGAATCGAGAAAACGTGGTCATAAAGGACATATTTTACACATTGTAAAAATCAGAAATCGATCAAATTTATAGTTGAAAAAAAATAATAAGATGGGGGTGTCGTGCATGATCGGTGAATCACTCTGTATATAATAACAAGCTACTTTTACGGTGAAAAAGTAGTAATGTAAGACACAAATCGTCAACGTCGTCGTAGTCGTACATACAACCACTGCCGCCGCCTCCAAGTCCATTCGAACCGGTCGGCGGCGTATCTGCTGCAGCCGCACACCGGAGAAGACCTTGACAACGGATACGGTACACCTCTTTTTAGCGCTCTTCCGTGCCGCGATTTTTCTTCCTACGGTTCGCGCTCGCCGCTCCCCCACCCCGGTGGACAACTGGGAACACGTATAATAATATAATATTATTGCTATAACAACGTTCCCACCGCCCGACGAAAATCGAACGTCCCGCCACTATATAATCTAAACGGATCGCCTCCGAAACCCTAGTGTCTAGTTACCCAAACTCCAAACCGTACACACACATTACCTCCATATACCAGTCCTTTTTATTTATTTATCGTTTTCGTACATTTCTGTAAATTTATATATTTTATATAAATACCGTACACTAACGCTCCGCTGTCGCAGTATAATACCTGTTGTACACCGCGACGACCATATAGTACACAACTCCACTCGTCGCCGTTTGTTCCGGTTACGAACACGACTACCTGTTGTACCCGTACACATCGTAATAAATAATATTTATTATATTTTCCGACGTCCCGATTCCGGCTGGTTTCGTTGCATATTTTCCCCGCCGACGTTTTAACTGCAAGTGTTGCGCCGAACGCCAAAAACAAAAAAAAAACACATACAAAATGGTTTCCGTACAGAGGGTGAGTTTAAACGATTTTTAATATTGTATCTTACTTTTTTTTTATCATTTATTGTATTTATTAAGCGCGACAATTCACAAAATTGGCTATTCAAATATACATATACTATACATATTACATATAAAATATATGTGAAAATACAAATTCGGATAAAAGTAAAATTGTCGGATTGAAATTAATAAATGAAATGTAATCAAATTATATAATATTAATAAACATACTTATATATTACTTGTTGAACTATAATGTCATCCTTACGTTTAATTTAATTCTGGTTGCTAATTCACACGTGTTCAATGTAAATTAAAAAATAATTAATACAATTCACGGGCAATCGAAAAACGTGAGTTTTAATACACTTCAAGAATCCTTAAACGGTTTAAACGATATCATATATTTTTATAAATTATACTTGATTACGTGTAGGTATGCACGCAGTATACTAAACGGCCAACGGTCAATGATGAATTTATTAGGTTTCAAGTATTTTTGAATAATATTATATAAATGTATTTATAGAATTCCGGACCAGTGGGTACTTTCATTAAAAATTAACCGATTTATTGATGAAAACAATTACAAATATTTGTCTACCATTTGACATATAGCATATTAACGATTTCAAGGGCCATCAGTGTAATTAATGTGACTAAGTATTTCATAACGTGGAAACTATTTCGTTTACATTAATCGTTTTAAGCAGCAAGGCTGTGTTTATATATACAATAATAATTGATATTACAATGTACTTATATATTGTTATTATTAGATCGTCTGACAATGTTTTTATTATAAGATACCGGACAAAAAGGATATTTTTTTTCACTATTTTAAACTCACAAATGGATGAGTGATGGTACTGCGGGTATGCCTATGTACAGTATTGCCCTGCAACAATATTCAATTCATATCGGGTAAACGTTCCAAGTCGATAGGTTTAAAAAGAATGAGGAAAGTTGGTAGAGGTTCAAATATTTTTGATCCATTTTATACGAGAGGCCTTTGAACAAGCATGTCTATCACATTTCACTCTATGATCAATGTGCCGCACACGGGGTGTAGTCGGTAGTTCAACGATGTGCGCGTTTATGGTATGTACTTATGTACGCCCGAAGACTTATGTCGAACACTTTTTTACCGATATCGTTTCGAGTTTATAAGGGGGTTTAAACGCAATAAATACGAGAGCAATGTGATAATTTGCTTTAAAAAACGGTCGGAAACCCACCGGTCCATCGGGTTTTAACATCATATCATAAAAATGTTTATAAATATTATTATAATGATAACATCGCAGCTGATGCGTGTTCGCGAAATTCACTATCATACTCGGTTTATACATAAATAATATTATATATTATTTATAATTTATGTATGTCATATTCTATATTCACGTGTCCTTTATGTACACTCTTGTACTAGTGCTCGTAATACGATAATAATATCTCATTTAATGGTATTCATTACACATTTCGCATTTTGGCCGACACGTGTGAAAAACGCCACCGCAAAGCTAAATTATGTATAAATATATATTTTTAATATACCTCACGTACGCTGGCCGTCAATTTATAATAACAACAACAACAACAACTTTAATAATATAATGTCCACGTATACTTATAGCTGTCGATGACATAATATTATAATAATATACACGCGATATATATACCTGTATTATATATTTTTATAAATGACAAGGTAGAGGGACTAATGTATCGGTCGTGTTGCGACGGGCTCGCGTGTCACAGACACACACGCATGACAATAATAATATAATATGCTCGTACGGTTTACTTTGCTCGGCGAGTGTTTCGAAACGGCGTTTTCTTTTCGAGGGAAAAACCGCCAATCAATGCCGACCGTCGGTCGCGATATAATTACGCCGTCGCCGCCGCGTTTTGCTAGTCGCAGTCGTACGCCCACGCCCGAGCGCGCGTGTCCAGTAGGTACCTTACAAGAAACTATAATAATAACGATTATTATAATATTTGTGTCTATACGTTTCACTATCCCGAACGGAAATCGTCCGTAGTTTTTTCGAAACGTTTCGGTTTTTCGCCGCTGAAAATTTGTTACGAAACACAGCGATCACAATATTAAAAAAAAATATCATAATACCATATGGGAACCGGTGCTGCGGCCGGCGAGAAACGCGCTTCGTCGACGACGTCCGAGCGAAAGCTTACAAGTCACAATACCGGCAATAATAATAATGACACGTATATAATATATAATATATATTATGCATCCTACGGACAAGCCGACACTGGTTGCGTCTCAGCGCGGACGACGATATTGCGATCGTTAAAAACGGCAATCTTCCATACAGGTTTCGTGACACGGTGGCACAGCCGCCCAAAGAGAGAAGAAACATCATCGCGATTATACCTACTCGCGCCCGTTCCCCGACCGATCTATTTAGACGAGATCGTCGTCGACATGCGTTGTAAAACCCGGCCGGATTCGCATGCGGTTCGGGTATTATCACGTGTAGAATGAATAACAAACGCTGTATTTTTTTATCACATTATGTATAGGTTTACCGGGTTTACGTCAACCCGCCGTTTCGGACGATAAAATCGTGCCGCACAATTAAACAATTACGAATACAACGTGATCCGTTTGAGTGTCTATGCCGCTCATTATTTCTAAGATTCACAACTTTTTTTGAATTCATTATCTTTACATGTTTTGGCGTAATTGTAAAACAAAAATGTTGAAAAAAAAAATTATATTTATTACAATTTGTCATCGATGCATATCGTTTCATAAGTTTTTTTTTTCTTTAACTTTTTTAAGTCTATAACCAATTATGTATTTTGTATTATAATTTATATCGATAAATGCTATTATAACTAACTAGTAATATTTAGGTACTTCAAAAAATGAAATTTAAGATGTGTATTGTCATTCAAAAAAGTATTGTTTGGTAATCACATTAAATTATATAAAAAAATATTAATATAAATGCAGACTTTTTGAAACATAATAGGTATATACACTTAAACGAATCACTCTGTAGGTATATACTATATACATAGTATATATCAATATCCAATATATAATATTATTACGTGTTCAAACAGTAATGCAGTACCTATATTATTGTATCAACATAGATGGTTTGAACGAGATTTTGTCTGATATAATACATATACATCGTACAAGCGTTATCTGCTGCAATTTCATATAATATAATAATTGCGCGTTTGTAATTATTAGACAGGTCGTCGTCACTGCCGTATCGAATAAGATTCGTTTTCATTAGATTTGATATAATGAGCGTTACGCGAGGAACCGTAGATAATTATAGAGACATAGAGTATTCACTATACCTATATGACGATAAATCAGCGTTCAGAATGCATCGGTTTTGATATTAAAAATATTACAAACAAGACGAAACGAATATTTTAAAGACGTGTCTTGCTCTTGCAGATATAATATAGTTAGCCCGCAGCAAGTGGAGTACAATATAATTCTGTAAAAAGTTCGTTAAAAAATTTCTTTAAAATCAAAAACCAAAAACATTTTTACGTTTTTCGAGGTCTTCAATGCTTTGATATGCAACATGCAAGTATCTACTAAACACATTGGAAGAATTCATTTTCTACAGACATCAGAATTTAAAACGTTTCCTAAGCTTCCAAATGATTCGGAAAATTATAAGCTATGAATTATAATTTAGACTTCGTCAGATTATTGATAATGTTACCCATACACATTTCGAGTTGCAGTATACATTATAACAATGCAACTGTTATATTTGTTTATCTCGTGGTAACGAACCGTTAATTTTATCATTTTCCGGTGAGAATGGCAAATATTTTAAAACTCTATACAGTCTATACACCAGAACTAATTCGTGACACGCGTCCTTCAAAAGTCAATTTTTAAAATGTGTGTTTACAAATCGCGGAGAATTGTCAAACGTATATAACATGATATTATAGTCAATAGTGAATAATATAAATTCAGAAAAATCGTAATGTAAGTGCCAACTGCGAGAAATGTGTATTAAATACCGCAACTACAGCGTTGTATTATATTATCTTTAACGACCATACTATTATCGATTAAGTTATTTTAGTAATTATTTGAGTTTCAATTATTACTCGATTAGTTTATTGATGATGTTTGAAACAAATCGATAAATCGTTCGGAATCAATTATTCTATACATACGCAGCAGTATAAATTCTCCTGCAGACGAAAATAATCGTTTATAAGTTATAATGATTACCTACGGAGTACAAGACGTGTACAACTGCATTCAATCACCACTATAAGTATGGTATATTTTACTCTGACATAACTATAATATTAATTATTAAATATATACATATTAACGCTTTAAGAGCGATCGCGTTTCCAATTGTGTCCTTTATTGTGTTTCAAACGGTTTCGGTTATTATTTAACACGCGATGAATGGACATATAGTTGATCAGAAATTTCACCGACTCTTCTGGCTAGTCAAACAATTGTATGTTCACGACGTGAACACAATAATACCTATACGGCTTTACACACACGCATAATATAGGTAGGTCCGCCCGGCGCCTAGGAAACCCTTAGGACTTTCTCTGTCCACGCGAAATTCGTGGCCGTTGTTGTAAGAACTTGTCGTAAAAACTTGATAATATTATATTATCATGATACTATACATTATGTACTATATATATATATATTGTACATAATATGGCCGTGACACACACTCGCGGTATGCGCGTATGTCCCAAGTACAAATATAATAATAGTATATAATATGATTGCCACTATAATATATGCCACCGATGTTGTAAAATGACAAAATTATCCGTCCGAACGTCTCGCGAAGATTTCGTCGCTCATCCGCCGTCAAACGTCCGAGGCCGTCCGTGGCTAGTTTAAACGAGACTTCGTTGTCAAATCACATTACCGTTATTGTGCTATATTGCCAGACGGCTGCAATCTGCGGCCTAGTAGTAATTATGTATATTATCCTCGATTTTCTGTGCAAACGATGCGCACCGATCTCCTCCTTTGATCTGTAGTATTCCGTTTGCCCTGCGTACATTTTCAGTGTTCCAATTGCGGTTAGATTATTTTGTTTTTAATAGTTGCCGACAATGACATCTCTGAAAATAAAAATGTATAACATTTCAGCACGAAAATTATCGCGTAATAGCGTTGGCGAGTAAATAAAAACGCGCGACGTGCCGACGTAATAATATATTATTGAGTAACATAATAACATAGTAGTATGTGAGTGTTTTCGTGTTGTTTTTCTATATTATTATATTATGTGATTATAAAACTGATAAAATAAATACATTCCTCGGTTCAATCGAAATTTAAAGTATCGCGATAGCTCACACTTTTATGTAAACACAAAATATCATAATAAATCATTAGACGTGTGTAATGTGTACATTACTCACATCCTCACCGACCCACTGAAATCGTTGCTAATTTTGTAAAGACGATCGATTAAGATTAGCACACACTAATAATGATATAATGGAATGTATTTTTATCCGCGGAAATATTACAATAAAAAACACAAACACAAACAGCTTTTAGACACTTATTATTACATAATATACATATATAGCCAATGGTATACTATTTTGTACTGAAGTTATGACAAGCAGTTATCCTTTAAGTCTCCAAATATAACTTACATAGTTACATTATAACAGGGCAAACCCTACGTACCAATATAATGACGCATAAACCACAGTAGATGACCGATTGAAATATTTATATATCTCATAATAAAGCTCACTACAAACTTAAGAAAAATAATATGGTATATATTAATTCATATAATATACTAACGGATATTCCGAAATTTTTAGAAAATAAAACGCCAATAGTGACGTATAGTATATTATTCTTTATACACCGTGAAACTTAGTGAGTTTGCGACACGTTTTAATAGATCTAGTTATTTGGCACTGCAGGTATCCCGCACGTGATTTTTCGGTCATTTATTCCACCGACGTATTATACTACATAGTAACTATTAAATATTAATGTATATTATTGTAGTATTGTACATATCATTATTATAAGTTCGACAATCGCGGATTTCGAGACGAATCGCGAAAAAAGAAAGTCGAATAATATAGGTGTGAGATCCTCCTAAGGGCTAATGATATTTTAAAATGTATAATATATTAATGTGATTGACAGTCGCGTGAATCTTCAATATTCTTCGCACGTATACATAATACGACTTTGAAGCGAGACTGGATACTTTTGAATTTTAATAATATCATCGACTTCATAAATATTATATTATACATAATATATTACGCCACACTCGTATTAATATAACATATAAAAAGTATTAATTCGTCTTTTTTCACTCCGCGATTTATTGCGCGAGTAAAACTTTAAATTATTACGCATTTTATTTGTTTTTATCTTCTTAAGCACGTCCAACCGGTTTGTGATCGAATATTATGACGAACCGGCAACGTTTCAGCGGAAATCGAAAAACCTGCATTTCTATAGTGTCTTCATAATAAAATATATAACTTATATGTCATATTTATAAGTTATAACCAATCGATGCCATCACGATGAGATAAATATAATAAGAACACGAGCATTGTGAACTGTATGGTTATATGGCGAAAATCGCTGGTGATCTATAAATTTTAACGGCGCATGACATGTATGTACCTAGTGACAGACGAAGGAAATGTATAGAAGACGGAGATTTGACAGAATTCTATTTTTTGATGCGATGCTTATTATTAAATGTTTTTGAGAAAATAAAAGATCGTTTTTATTTATTTTTTTAATTTGTTGAAATAATATATTCGTTATGATTGGTTCAGTTTATTGATTTCTTTATGTAGACGTATCAACATAAAAAATACTCAAATACAAATGTATATGTAATATAATACAAAAGTAACATTAATGAATTTACCCTAAGTAAAATATACTGATTAAACCTATATATCTACATATATAGTTTTAAATTATAAATCATTTTTTTCGTATGTAAGTTGTTATGCCCTTATTTTTTTATTTTTTTTTTTTGTATCCACTATCCTGGTACTCACGGTTTGTACCATATTCAGTTTATCACCGACCATGCCGCATCACATCAACCTTCTCAGGTTTAACATATACCTGCTGCATATTTTCTTCACCTTGTAATGCCACCATTTGAGTTTTCTTTGTGCCACACAATATGCAATATGTATACTAAAATGATTTTTTCGCATCGATCGATGGACGTCCACGTGCAGTCGTATAGGGCGTGTGGCAACGCGGCACATTATATACAGTATAATATACGACATGACATGCATCCACGTATAGTCGTTACTCATTATGATAAAGGTGAACATTGTACAACGCATAATAATAATAATAATAATGATAATAATTAATATCTACAACAGAACAACATATCACATTATTATATCGTATAGGCATTGTGTAGCCGTTATTATTATGTCGTTGGGAAAGGTTGTTTGCGCAGATCTTGTACGACGATCGACGAATATTAAACTATTATAATATAAACTTGCAGCCGCGACATTGCCCCATGGAAATAGCGGTTTTTTGGTTTTTGTGTGTCAATGTTATACACGTGGAGCGAAGCGCACAGGGCAATTTCACGGCATATCGTGTTCGACGACGATAATATTATAATTTATAATGTTACACGAGACGGATAGACCAAGCACTCGTATGTTATACAAAAACAGTACACCGCTATTAATTGCAGACGATCTCCAACGCCGTGTAAAATAAATGTTAATAATAATAAAATAATATTTTGTCACGCGGTTCAAATCCGTAGGCACGCGCGCACACAAACATATTATTACCTATACTAAATTATTAAGTGTGTAAATATCATTATGTATACCTAACTACTACTGTTTCGGCGAAAGTGGCTCTAAAAAAATTACACCATATAATATTCGCACATTATATTTACATTTTATATTTAGTACCGGTCTGGGTAATCAAGGTTAACTAAATTTAATTTTTCAAAAACTATTTAAAAACTTTTTAAACAATTCGAAATTTATTCATTTATTTACCGTGTTTATGTTTAATTATTTATCTTGTTTCTTTACACACATGGCGACTGTCACAGCAACATAACATTACAGTAACTAACATTATATAGAAATAGTATTAAAATTTTAGTTTTTTCAAAATGTTAAGCATTACTCAAAGACATATTTTACTAACGACGTGACCTTGACCAATGAATTCCTTTTATCAAAAATTCCTCTATAGTTACAAAATTCTGACGAAATCCACGTGGGCCGTTTTAGTGAAAAAAATTCACAGAAATACACACACATAATTTAGAGTTCAATTAGTACCTATATAGGAATATAGGATACGTTTTCGTAGTATTCAGACTATAAGGATTAGATTTTTTATATATTTATTGTAACATAAACTTTATAATATGTGCAGTGTCTGTGTCCGACGAGTAAATCAGGCCGGGCTAATGGATTTTTATATCCGATCAATTATTACTATTACGACTGTGGAATTATCCGGATACTTTTTTTACCACACCGCTTCCGACGCGTTTTTAATGACGAAGCGTGCGTGTATATAATAAAAATCACGAATATGGGTTGTGTGTGCGCGCGCGTATAAATACTTGTTATTGATGTACGAATAATAACACTCGGTATTTTCTACTTTCGTTTTTGGCGACAAACAAATCGCTAACGACACGTTTTCGATTCGAATTATTACTACCGCTGCAGTATATAATATAATAATATATATTATTATGTATAGGAAGCGTATAAGACGACGGGAAACGCGTACAGTTACGTGACCAGTTTTCTATAGGAATGCGCTGCTGCATACCGTGTTTTTGACAATTTTTCCCGTTGAGATTTACTGCAGCATTCGACAAATTTCATCTCATAATAACCAGATGGGTATTTGTGGCATTGTTATTGGTTTGTGACGGTGTTGTCTAAACGGCCCGGGACCTGCAAATAAAAAAAAATATCTCAAAAATATAATAATATAATAATAGTATAAACAAAAATAACAAAAATGGTTGATTACCATTGGTTTATGTCTCCCGTTCGTGCTTACAGATCGGATTCTTATGGACCTTTTCAAAATCTCGTTCCCGTCATTCATCGCGTCTAGAGTGACAGTTTTAAAACTACTTGAATTTATGCGTTGGGTTTCGAACGTATATCTATTTATAATTGCCAAAGTCGCGGTGAATCGTATCGTAAAATATTCTTCAAACATAATTATTATAGTCAATTCTTATCGGACTAGGCTATTAATTGTGAAATTATAATTTTTTTTTTTACTTTTATAAAGGGTTTTTTAATAACAATATTTTATTATTTTTTACTTTTAAGAACACAACACCAGTTATTTTGACATAGTTTTATTTATTAGGATATAAACATTACCCAATACAAACCAATATCAGTTTTACACTATAATAGCGGATAACGATTATTTTAACTGTTAATATCATTTAGTATGAAACCAACATCCAGATAGAAACTAACGCAAAACTGTGGATAACATTGACACCAACGCGTGTAGAATCAACTACAGATTTCTAACCGCGTGCAATGATATAATGATATGCGCGACCCGAGACCTAACCGACGATTTTTATCGCTTTACACCGTCTTGGCGACCCCGAAATCTGTGCGCCCATTTCCCCCCTTTCTGACGCGGTTAGTATACACAACAAAAACGACGAGCTGTGTACACGTTTAAATATGATATATACCGCCGTTTCTGTGGTCTGTACGAGTACATATATCGTATAGGTCACCAACATAATAATATATTGGACACACAATATTACCATAATATATAATATTATGTACTTATATCGTACGATTTTTAACGGCAAACGTTAAAACGTCGCACGTGCCCGTTTATTCGATTTCATGCACACGAATATATCCAGTCGCGTGAAACCATCGGACTGCTATATGTTAAATATGATGTATGTATTCCCTGGAGGCAAACGCTGCAAAATTGGCGATGCGCTTCGGTGGACGCACGTTCGCCCGCGATTCTCGGACGACTCGCGGAGTCGTGTATCTCGCGCAACATACCTAAATAATGTTCACGCGGTTAAAACCGTGATCCGCGAAAATCGATAGACGTACACCGATTAAATGACGATGGGTATGGTATATACTGAAACATATAATATGTAATAGTTGCCCGCACGGTAATACTCGCTTTGCATCTGTACATGATATAATGAGCGATTGAACACTATAATTCTCCCACGATTAATTTTAAATTGTTAAGTCGGTCAAATTTTCGAATTTATTTCAAACGCCTTGTAGTTTCATATACATCTGTACCACAGTTAAATATACTCTCAGTGTAGTCGAATATATTGAGGGTTTAAACTTTAAAATTGGCTTAAATATGATGAGATTTCGGTAACCCAACATATAATATAATATATATAACATATAATATTATATAAAAACCATTTTATTGAATACGAATGATACATGTTGGCTGTTTATTAATTTGAAAAAAAAAACGAAATAATTTTATATCGAGCACTCCATAAAGGTAACTGTTAAGAATTTATTTATTTTTCTTAGTTTGGAATTAATCGAGATAAAATGGACCTAACGAAAAAAGAGTCTATATTAATATATATAGCGATACTTCGATATACGTATAAATATAATAATAATAATTTCTGCATTTGCCATAAAAATCTGATAGTTCTGCATGTACTTGTTTTGTTTGTTTTTCTCTCGGTGTATCGTTTTCGTCATCATCCATTTATTATGGGTGCCACAGACATTTTACGTGTGGGAGCAGCCTTATATTAAAAATCGTACACGTCCGTCCAAGAGACACCTATACGCCACATATTATGTATATTCTCGTCAACACGGTATTGTAATATATATAAATGTATATTATACCTCCGCGTCGGACGTTATAGCTCGGTATACACCCCGATCGGTCGTTGTTAACAAGATCGCGGTAACGCCTCTAACACACACGGTTTATATTATACACAATATATATATCACGTCCATGGCGCCATAAATATTATCGTATAACGCGACGAGGAGAGAAAAAAAAATTCGAAATAAAAATGGACACGAGCGAAAATCGTTACGCATAAATTTACGTCGGATTCCGTCGATTTTTACACAACTCTTGGGCCCCGCAATTCCTACGCGCTCTACTTGCCACTCGTACAAGTGAACAGCGACGATGACGACTACTAATAACAATACACGCACACACACACAAATGTTTCTATATATATATATATACGAGTACATGATTATAATATGCGGATTGCAATGTGCGCGCGGATGCAATATTAGTGCACGAGTCATATAAATTGTCATATTATTATAGATATGTAAATTATAAGCCATAATGTGTAAGCTACAAGCATATAAATATAAGTAGGTAGGTATACAGGATTTACTGTCTTGTGCGCACTACACTTATAGTTATAGTTAGTTAGTAATGAAATTACGACAACCGGGCGACGTAATTGTTATATTGCAATTTGTAAAAGTATAACATTATATTTTTCCGAAAACTGGATGAAGCAGCTCTTTGTCAATAATAACGATTGTTAAATTGTATATGTATCTGTAAGATAATTAAGAAGATGTCGATATAATAATTAGAGATGGGTGGTTGACAACTCTAATTTTAATACTCCTATACATAGGTACATCACTATATACGTTTTTATAAGAATTTTTTTTTTTATGGATTGCTAAGTTCAACAAACAATATTGGTTATTTTATCATATATACAAATGCACCACAAATTATAAGGATGCAGAACAAATAATTTAAAGAGTAAATTCACAAATAATGAAATATTTAAAAACAAAACTAAAGTACTGTGCTACTGTAGCTAGTAAGACGGATATAAAAAAAATGCAGTGTTCAGCAGCCTCGTATAACTTTGAAATAGGTAACAAATAACAAAATAACATTTTTAGATTTCTATACTCGACATACTAATAGTATCAAAAGGATTGAGAATTTAAATAAAAGTATTGATCATCGCTCTAATAAATAATTATGATATAATAATGGAACATACAGCGAATAAAAATTATTTCATGGTTCGATGAACCCTCCTCGGGTCATCCGTAAATTCCGTCACTATAATAACGTTAAACGATCGTAAGATATTTGTAGTGTAGTTGTATGCTGAAATAACGATAATACCGTGATAACATTATATTGATATTAATATATTAACCCAACCTTTGCGTGACCTTTCAAAAAAAAAAAAAAAAACACGTTTAGGTCGATTTCTGGTAGAAAGAATTTACCATGCCCGAGTTATAATCGTCTCCATAATAATATATAGGTAAGTTTAAATTGTTAACACATATTATGATGCTGTTGCTATGACCCGAAATCATTTGGTTTGTATTCGTCCCGCAATATTTTCGATACCGAAGACGATAATACCATGGCTTCAATATACAAGGTTATTGCACATAGCCTATACTGTTATCAAACAAAATAAAATGACAGCGTAAGGGTACGGTCCTTTTATCGATTACTTTTTTCATATTTTAATAATGTAATTTTTGATAATACACAGCCAATCAAATCATCGCCCCTTACGCTGCCATTTTAATTTCTTTACGTGATAAAATGATACATAGTAGGGGTACTATTGCAATAACCTTGTATATTTAAGCCTTGGATAATACTATATTTCTATTTCCGACTGATAAACGATAATTTCCCGATTTCCGATAATTTACTCATAAATGTGCACAACAATATGTAATCCTACGGCCGGGGTAAACGCAGTCGTGTTATAAGTTGTGTTGTTAGATATATCGTGTTATAATAAATTATTATATTATTTATATATTATACTTATGTATAACAATGTATATGAATATATTGTTTTATAATTTTACGACATTTGATTTTGTCAACAGGTTTTGATCGTCCTTTGCGTGGTCCTATGCCACCTGATGATCGCGTCAGCTCAATTTGACTTTGGTGATTTTCTGTCCAACGTCGAACAGTCCAGCAACCGAGACCCTAGAGAAAACCGAGGTGAGTTTTGTCAAAAAATAAATATATACAATATGTAATCAATCTTTCCAAAATAACGATTATTTTTGTTTTCATATTTTCCAATTAAATAAAAAACAGGTCCAGTTCTGTTCCCGGCAACACAACCCGGTTCGGAGACCAGCGGCGTAGTAGTGGGAGCCTCAGGATTCGGATTCGTACCGCCCGGTGGCAACAAACGTAAGTGTTTTTAATAATATAAAATATTAGCAATATTAGTGTTCTATACGATATTATTATTTACTCATTAGTCATTACACACGTGGCTCGTCGTCGTATCGACGTTTCGATACGTATTAATCACGTTTTAATCGATCAATAATCGTCAACATTTACTCGAAAAATTATCCATCGACTAGAAACACGGGTACACGCGCGCAAAATATAATAATATAATAAAAATATACGAGTAAGTACTTGGTGGAGTGTATATTAAATTTGACGCAATAATGACGTATGTCGTCATCGCGAATAGTTGTGTAATTTTTTCAGACTGACCATTTATTGTCGTTGTGAAAACCCGTGCGTTTTCGAATCGAAGGGACTTTCTAGAGTTTTCCGACCGTAATATATTATTATCACTATATCGTTGTAATATATCGACATCGAAATAGACCATGGGTCGCGTGGATGGGCATAAATAGTCACATATTTTGGGTCGGATTCCGTCCCAGGCCTTCAAAGATCGTGCTTCAAAGTCCGAGAAATCGCGATAGATTTAATCCCTACGAATTAAATCGGTCCGTTCTTATTAGACGGTACACTGGGTACAGCGTGATGGCAGTCGCAAATTCACAACCTTTGCAATCACTTTCGAAGAGTTGGCCGCCGCAGGAAAACTTGGAACGCATTCTCCGAATATGTGGCGAATAACAGATGACCCTCGTTCGCATATTGCCGATACGTCGCGCCTAATTATATATTATGCGCTTCGGCGATGTGTTGTTTCCAACGGTTTTTGGGTCACAAACGGTCATCGCTGACGTTTATAGTTATTACGTATATAGAAATACGGTTCACTGTTGCCCATTATATAATATATAAATCGCGTATATATGTATGTATATAAGTGGCGAACGTCCGGAGAGGATTATTAGTGTTCGCGAATTGTTCGGATAGTTTCGACTACACCACGGGAATATTACGCTTGTAATATAATATATATATATATATATAAGGTACACTTTACGCGATGACTGTTGTGCGCTCTATTGACTCCTATGGGGACGACAGGGTCGGTGCGGTAATTATATATATATATATATATATATTTATATTATATATATTTGTGCGGGCAGGAATGTTGCTGCAGTGGTACAACACACAGAGAGCTTTCAGTAGCCCCCGGTGTTTAAGAGCGCGAAGGTATCGTCGCGGGGGTGCAAGGGGAAGAGGACCGTGACGAGAGGTTAATTTGGATGAGAGACCCGAACTCAAAGGGCGCGATCGCAGCAATAATATGTCCGACCGCAGAAACTGCTGCCGGAGTATACCGTGTATATAATATTATATATATATATACAGTGGCAGCCGATAAGTCGTCTTTTGCGGATGTTATTGAATGTATAAGACGAACGGTTTCGGACCGGGCGCGGCGCGGATCCCGCGTCCGCCCTTCGCCGGAAACAACCCCTTTGTGGAACGCGCGGTGGGCTGCGGGAGACACGATACGCGCGCGCTAATGAAGACGACCGAGCCCGAAATGCTGCGCCGACGTTACATATTATTATTATTATTAGTATTATTATTATTTCGAGTATACGCGTATATATAGGACGCGGCGAGAGGAGCCCGTTCATGCCGGATATTAATGTTCGGGTTACGAATACTGCCGGGACACTTCAAAGCCGAATATTATCATTATTATTATTATACGATGCCCCCGTGAAACTATACTCGCTAGTTTCTATGGCCAAATAATATGTATATAGTGATTACAAGTTATGACGCGATGACACTATATATTATATATTATAACAATCTTTCATTCGGCCATCTGAATAATATATAATATATAATATGCAAACGTCGAGTTTTGGTTATTTTATTGATTTTCGTATACCTATACACAATGAGGAATCTTTTTTAAAAAAGGGAGTAATTTCCGAACGGAATACTTGCTGAAAATCTAATATTGCTGCTGTAGTAGAAGTTAGATGTCTCCCAGCTCCCATCACACCATAGCCCTCATATAGCTCGTTCTTATCATCGTTCTTCTCATATCATAATAAAAATATATATAGTAGAATTATAGTATAATGTTGTTGTTTGTTTAGCAGAACGACCACAAGCACAAGGCCAGAACATTTTCAGCTTCTGGTGATGACGACGAGATCTGATAACGAAGCACACTGCAAGTAGATTGAATTTCCTACCCGTTTAACCCGGCAACGGATAGCAAATAACTTGTCAATGCGAGATCTCCACAAATATAATAACAAAAATTAAGAATAATATTATTCTACGTATATAATATTGTAGCTGTACAAATCGATGTAAACCTACTGTATTATATTATATACACACGTTTCGAATATCACATCGAAAAATTCATAAATAATACATACGAGTGTATGTATACAAATATAATATATATATTATATATATATATATATAATATGCACGCCTCGTAAACGTATGATCTGAATTTTCACAGAAGTATATGTATAATACATAGGTATACTCTAGAGTTTTCTTAATTTATTTTATTACATATTGTACATATAATTTTCAAGTCCCTTATGGCTAATAATTTATTTCATAGTGAATATATTATATATATATATTACAACCGACTTAGGTTAGTTACCAATTATTATTAAACATTATAATTTCTATATATATATATTTATCATAATATTATTATATTCTTTTAAGATGTTGTAATTTTAAGAAAAGACATGTATCTGTGGTTACCGTATATTTATAACGCGCGTATCCCAATAGTTTACCTATTATACCTATTATATACTGAATAATTTCGATGTATGCATACAACGGAAAAATGATAGAAAAGCGAAAAATGATTTTATTGCAATAAAGTTACTACTATATATTATTATTGTATATCGTGTTGGAAAACATGTGCGTTTATTTAATTATAATCCTCTTTAGTTATCCCATATACCTATTATACCATTGATTACCACTCTTTCTATAGCCATGTAACCATATATATATATATATATGGCTTATTTAATATTTTATAGTATATTATATTACACGAAGAGTCAATGATATCCTGTATATTATTTTATGTTAAAACATAACTCGAGCATACTATTACATAGTATATACACGCTGTTTCGGTAATAGGACGTCCGAGGCCGTTTCATGTTGATTCAACGCTTTGATGATCGTTAGTTATTAAAACGCACAAATGAGAATAAACTCAAATACAATTGACAAAAGTATACTATAATTATAGACATCATGGACTATGCGTAATCGTTTATTTTTGCATGGTTTTAGTTTTTAAAATCTTGGTATACGATAAGCTAGCTGTTGCTACTTGCAATTATCTATTTGAACGAATGATGCGCATTTACGCGTATAATATATATAGGTAACTAAGTACATTTTATAGAAGTCCTATTCGCTTCAACAGTATATTCATCAAATTAATTTTTACTAACCACATATTCTATAATCGAGTTATATTCTAGTTTTTACTGTAAATAAATTAAAATTGCTATAATAGAAGTGGCTATAAAGAATATCTAATGCTACAAAAATGGCATAAATAATTCAACTCATAACCTGCTTAGTTTACGCGATTACGTGCATACACTCCGTCAACGGTATAATCGAATTCAGATAGGTTAGGATATTAGAAAACAAATAAAAAAAACACGGAAACAGCAGAAATATAATAAATCGTTATCATAAAATGTACAGAGACGTACAGACCATTAGAGGACAACACTTTTATTAGTTATTAGTTATTACTATTATATAATATCGTGAAACAATCGCTAAAATGCGGCGATTTTCGATGTTTGCCGCTACACCGTCATCAGTAGTAGTGGCAGTGAATCAAAAAGTGATTAAACTAATTATAGGATATAGAATAGGCGTGCAAAAAAAAAAAGAAAAGTGACGTATAATTTAAGTAGGTATTTATAATGCTATGTAAAAAGTTTTTAGTTTGTCAAAAACTGATTTTAAACGAGACTCGAGTTCCTTAAATTCAACGGCCTTTTTTACGCAGTTACGTATAAGTTATATTAATTATATAATATCTAATCGATTATTGAGTGTATATATAAGCACAAACTTTATATCATACTAATAAATAATACGACTTATACAATAATTATAAGTATTTAATATTTAATAAAAACATTAAAAACTATATAATGACAATAACTATCGTCTATAAAATCTATCATTTTGTCCTCGTAGTAAGCCTCTTTGAACTATCATAAATTATAATTCATATATCATAATATTATACATTTATATGTGTTACCACGTATTACTATTACCGCTTACTCGACTTAAGAGTATATATTAATATTATTGTACTATCCACCTATAGGTATCAAATTCGTACATGCAATACGCCCAATTTGAATTCCATTATGTGAGTCAAATTCGACAATATTTATTATCATTATATAAATACATTATTTATCAATAAAATTTAATTATTACTATCGTAAATCTTAAGTGTTAATTAAATATATTACACAAAGTTGAAAAAAATTCACATAAAATGTACACCATAATTAAATTGTGTTTGTCCAAAGCAAACGGGTGATCGTCTCATCGTATTCACATTATTATGAGAGTTTTTTTTTTTGATTTTTTAATTTGATTAAAGACATTTTGTCAGGTTTATTCAATATATATTATAAATCTAATATTGATTATAGTGTACTACCAACGAATAGTGGTGAAGCAGTCTTCTCGAACTGACAATAGTGACATTATTGACACGTTAATTCGATCTGGTTATTAACAAGGGCCGCTGCAGTTTGGACCTATTGCGTACACCGTGACCGGCCTTTGAAACCCGGTTGTTTCCTATATATAGTTGCAGGTCTAAATGCAGGTCATCTGTACAGTCGTATTAGATGACCTGCAGCGTTTGACCGCTGTGCTAACCCAATTGAGCTGGACAATACTCTCTCCAACGGTAGAGAGTTGCTATATTCTCAGTAATAATAATAAACATTAAATATACAGTATAATGTATGATCACTTAAAAGTAGCCCTGTAGTCCTTAAATTGTGTAAAATATTGAATATACATGTATACACGAATATGTGTATGCATTTCATAGGATAAGTAATAACGGTTGACCGTAATCCTAAGATAAACTTTATCTGGTATGCAGACACGAAATTTATTTTTTTTAATAACAATTTTATATGATTTTTTTTAACTTTAATTTAAACTTTTGATTTCTCCTTAACTGTTTTTAGTTAAACCATAAATACACGAAGGTACTACGTTTTGATATCTTCTACTTGAATTCACTAAGTGGCCCTCAAAAATATGAACTGGTGATTCCGGATATATATGTATTAAACGAGTCGGCTGTATAATAACGTATATAGTGCGAGTTTACAAGTTTGTGAGTTTTAATTTAATTAATTTTATAACGCATCATTGAAAGTGAAAGTTATCCGGCTAAAAAGTTTATAGAATACGATCGAAAAATATTTTATTGCATACCCGGTAATGCAAATAAAATATTAAAATTACCTACTGAGGTTTTTAAAAAAACCACTACTCGTTAAATCAACCATTAATATTTTAATATCCCGTAACCAATAATCTTGATCTTTATTTTGAGTATTTTTTTTTTTTAAATTAAAATTTTTGATTTCATTATTAATATCTTCGTATATTCGTATAACTTTATTACCAATAATTATTGCTATATTTTTAAGCATATCTATATTATTTTTTTCTAGTTCATTTGTTTTCGTATAATACCAAACTTGTTTATATAATTAATTATTAATGCATTATTACTTATATTCACTATATTGTTTTTACTATTACTTTATTTAAATTTGGACAATTTATTTTCCGTAAAATAAATAATATTACATTTCTTTGATTAAAATTAAATAACAGTCATAGAATATATATTTTTTTAAATATCGAATTTTTTTAATTCATTACCTACAATACGTGGTTTCTGAGTCTATATTAATTTAAATTTTAATAATGAAAAAAAGTTACACTTCAAAAACCAAGTAGAATAACATCACGCGTATAGATTACTTGCCTAACAAAATAATAAAAAGCGCATAGTATAGAATTTTGTTTTGTGTATCTTGTATCCATATATTATAATGTATGTATAAAAAACGACTATCAGCCCAAAAGAACATTTTTAAAGATCACCGTCACATGTTTTATACGCTGCGATAATAATATAAACGATAGTGCTCAGACACATATTATACCTATAAATAATCGTATTGGTGGTGACAAGTCCCACAGGGGTATTTTCTATACCACCGCTGCCGCATTCGAACGTCTATACATAATATAATATATTAATATCTATATTCTATACACTGTGTAAGCCTTGCATGTGTGTCGTTCAAATGTTCAATATCTACAAATTCTAGGTATATTGTATTTATAATGTACAATGAATAAAAAATATTCTAATGTATTTAAGGCCAAATTTTATAATTCTTAATATTTTTTGTACTTCTTGACTACCTACTTGAGTGCATGTGTTTCAAACGAAAATTCATTTTTACGATAAATTATTTATAGATATATATATATATATTTTTTTTTGAAAACGTTGATGTACCTACCTAATTAATAATTCAAACAAACGTAGTTTTTCAGTTATTTAATTGCTTATATTAAGTATAAACATAAAAATAGTTTAGTAAAAATATAAAAGATGTAATATTGAATATAGCATATTTTATTATCCTACTTGGATAATTTTTACAAATGAGTAATTATAATTAATGTTGATAGATTAATATTAATTACTAACATTTCCATATGACCATAGTTACCAATTTCCATTCTCTTTCTAATCCATTACCATTTACTATTATTATCCTTAGTATATAAAGTTAAATAACTCAAAATTTACACTTTTAGATATTGATTTTGATACATCAACATTTTCAGAAAACTTGCCGCTAATTAATTTATTACATAAAAGGGTATTTGTCATTTAAAAAAATGGTATTTGTATCTCTAGTAATACAAAAATCGCAATAATTAGAAAATATGCAGGTTTTAAAACAGACTTGAAAATTCTAAAAATCAGGTTTTGAATAACTGCATTATTGAAAAAAAAAATATATCACTGTACATTATTAAATGATGGAGGGAGACAGAAATAGATCTAGACATGAATAGGGATAGAAGTTTCTCCAATAATATTTGACACATAAATATATTCACAAAATCATTCTACGCCCCCGGAGCGACCGACGGACGAGCTAAGTCAGAGCTGAAGACGATCGCGCCGAAAGAAACACGTCAAAGGATTGACGGATTTTCGGCATGATGGGGTTGGTGCGGTGAGTCGCGTAACACGAGACGACTTATCGCGCTTTTCGGCAGCCACTGAGCCACCCTACAACATACTAACACATATATTAAATATATTATATTATACATATATACAGGGAGATCCCATCGTGGTTTCTTGTTCTTTTTTCATTTACATATAGGTTCCGCAGTCATATACACAGTCGGTACGGTATACACCACGTATGATATAAACACGAGGGGAGATACAACGACCAGCCCTGTATATACAGGATGATTCATTTAACTTGTTCACTTCAATATTTTCATTTAATAACGAATTTATTCAAATTCTGATATTTAAATAATATAGTTAAATGCCTAATTCAAATTCGAACGAGTATAATTTTTCAGTTATTGAATTTTGAATATCGTGGAAAATAGTCCTTAAATATAATACCTATTAGATCTAGTATTATTATTGTACGTACTTGGATAGTCTTTAAAAATTATAAAATTATAAATGTTGACGGATAAATGGTAGTTATCAACATTTTAAAATTTTAAAATTATCATAATATACATATATTATTATACGTATGTATATCTTGTAAACTCATTATCATGGACCTATTATTTTAGTAGGTATTCAAAGTTAAATCATTTAAAAACTATTCATTTAGATTTTGATTCTGGTACGTTAACATATCAAAAAAACCATTTAAGAAATAATTTACTGTATAGCAAGGGGGTTTGTTATTTTAAAAATAGATACTCGTATTTCCATTGGACCCAAGTATTATGACAAATCTTAAGAAATTGATAATATTGTTTTTAAATAAATTTTAAAGTTTCAAATATGAAACCTTAGATTTTGAATAATTGCGTTAGTGGATAAGAAAGAGGGATATGAATGTTTGATGAATCACCCTGTATAATATATACTTATATACTACAATAACACGTGTACTGTAACACATAGGTGTACTTTTCGGGTGTTATACATATATAATACCGACACGTAGTCGTTCATCTTATATCCGTACCATAAGTATTCGAGTTTTTTTTTACTTTCATCGAAGGATGATCTAGACAAGCCTCTTTGCCACATAACACTCTGCATTCCGATAGAGGCGGAAGAACAAAATCTCGTCATTCTCGATGACGGCCACCCGTTTGGGGAGATGGTGATGTATAAAGGTTTTTTACCCAGTTTTTCATATGTTTTATTTGTTTGGCGTTGCATACGCGTATGTTCGACAACAAAACTTCACACGATTCGTGATAAACGCATGAGTAGTACACGACGCGTGACGTGACATTTGATAAATAATTATTTTAAAATAATTCCTGTAATTTGCTGTACTTATAATATCAATAAATCGCAATTTCGTGACCAGTTGCCCCTCATGGCTGTTGTCGAGATTTTAAAAATATACCAGTTACCCCCAACCAAATGTACCAGTTGCCTCACATGTTAATATATACATTATACACGCTTAAAATATATAACTCATAAAATAGGGGAGGTAAATAAACAATATTTTTATTTTGCAGGTTTTTGCATATATTGAACTTAATGCATATTTAGTATGATCGAATGTATTGTATTTAAGTCGATAATAATTAAATTGATCAAAGTATATAACTTGGTTTTTTAGTCAAACATGAGTTTAATTTTTATAAATACAATCCTATGGCATAATATACTATGTACGTTCGCCGATCATTTATATTTGAAAATTTAAAAGAATATGTAGTCGTAGCATATAGATAAAACACTTATTTTTACTATTGATTGAAACTTATAAATTTTATTACTAAAATAATAATTAATGCACGAAAAAAAAATGAATTTGACTCTTTAATTTTGTACTATTTTACTTTATAAATAATATTCATATTATATATACGTAATGATGTGTTCGTAAATAGCAGGTATAACTACTTGAACTTATAAGTTATATTATTACTTAAAAATATCACTGGAACTTTATTATATTGTCAATACTATTAATAATGATTAATGTCAATAAAAAATTATAAATATATAAATACCTAATTTAAAATTTTTATTTATGAAATTGTTCAATACATTTTATTCTTTATTTTAAATACATTTTTCAAACTAATAATTAATCGGAGTTCTTAAATATATTAAAGTTTAATGATCAATATAGTAATTTTACTACAAAAAATTAACTTAAATTGGGTATAAATTACTTACGATGGTTATTTATTATCGAATTACTTAAAAAGTAATTTCATTACATGAACTTCAGATTTGTAACTATATTGAGTTAAGTTATTCCCCAGTACTAATATTACAATACATTTGTATTTTAATAGGTAATAGGTAAATAATACTATTAATATACATATTTTTCAGATGGCATATATAATGACGTAAATGGACACGATTAATTTAGCAACAAAACTATGTAGTCCATTAAAATTTTCAAAAATCGGGCTGTAATGTATACAATATACATTTGTAATATAATATAGATGGAGTAAAAACGTGCACGCTGAGTATAGATTCATCAATTTTATTCGTGGAATATAATATATAGATAGTTAGTAGTATTTTAGTTCATTATTATAAGATGTCAGCCGTTTTTACTAATTGATTTTACGGAAAATATGGATTATTTTCGACGATTTATGTTCAAATTAAAAACCGAACTTCATAAAATATTCGTCGTGTTTCAAAAATTATTTCAAAAATTTGACTTTATCGATGTTTTGAATTAAATTTTGTGTATGAAATAAATGCCAAAATCGTTCTACATATGATGCTAAACAATAAGCAATATTTTAAAAATCCGTATACACTGTTGAAAAACTATAGGAATCGCGACCAAGTTATTATTTTTGGACTTATTGGCCCCCGTGGAGCAATAAGGACGACTTGCACTTTCGAGTCTTCAATTTATTTTAGGACAACGAAAATATATCTAGAACCTAATAAAATAAGATTGTCATTTCCAAGTCGTTTTTCAAAAGAGAAACGCATTTATTTATCGGTTGTAACACATCTAATATAATGTTCATATTATGGGGTTGTTTTGTGTTTTTTTCGGGGGAGAACATAGGAGGACGTCTATCAAAGTATAAAATAATTTACGTAATTTCCATTTGTTTTTATTCTTTATTCAATATGTTATTATTTATTTGAGATATATTTCTTATATGTTCCGAATCGCTTTATACAATTATTATGTCATAATAATAATATATTATGTTGCCGTAGCCCGTAGTGCATACAATTTGTCTTCGATCGTATCAAAAGTCAAGTTGAACAACGAATATAATATAATACAAGTAAGTTTCTATATAAAAAAAGTCCATCGTACGACGAAATCGTGTTGCGGCTTATGTTTTATACTTAAAAACCGGATTGAAAAATAATTACTAGCACACGACGATGGGCACGAGAAAATTGCATCATCCATTTTAAACATGAATTAAAGAAATCACGTAAAAATAAGATACCTTTTAAGAAAAAACATATTATTATGATGCGTATATCTAAAATAGTACAATTTCCGTCATATATTTCTATGGTTGGAACGAAAATAATAATTAGGAATTCGACTAATTAACATTATTGTCTCTCACGGGAGCGATAATGTTAATTTAGAAATTAATACACATAGGCCTCGTGGGGAAGGGAGAGCAAAGTTTTGACAATAAATTTAAGAGGCTCGAGCGATCCCGTCATTATTATTATTGCAATTGTATGATAATATATTCAACGATGACAACTCAAAATACGTATAATGATATAATTAGCGAACAAACGCAGTATAAATAGCAAGTATATATAATATATATCTTATATATTATATATAGGCACCAATCTATCCATTGTTATATTTTAATGAAATCAATTTCCTTTGCAAAGTCTGAACATGTACTTACATAAATATGACGGGGTGTACTTAAGAGACGACGATAAATAAAATATTCCAAACTTCTCGATGAAACGCTGCACCACCATGCGATATCGAAATGAAAAAAATAAGTCAAGTGTATAATATATAATATTTTTTGTTTGATGACATAATGATAATCGCTAATAAATTAAAGTGGACTTTTCAAAACTCCTCAATCGTCATTAGACTTATTGCTTAGATGGTTATAATACTGTAACACTATAACCTAATGTACACGGTATCGTCTTTTCGGCGCTGTCCCAAATTAAAAATTGTAGCCTGTAATTTACTTTTAATTGGAAAATTAATACCCGATCAGTTTTATAAATTAGTAATAATTATTATTTTCAGCAGCACGAAATTCATTACTTCGGCTACGTTTAAAATTAATGTAATATTTATATTCGTAATGATACAAGCTGTAACTGGACTGGCACAATATAATACCTACAAATAAGTGACCGAACAAAAACTATTATCGCCCCTTGTCAGAAAGCACAAAATGTATTAATATATTCGTATATTATAATATTAATGAGTTATATTCGGAAGACGGACTGCAGGAAGGAGCCCATTATTCGAAGTTCTCGGCGCGAACGAGAAACATATAAATAAATAGAATAATATTCGTATGGTATTTTATGCAAAAATAACGTCCGCCAAAAGGATTGCATTCATCATCGATTCGTGTTTTGGAAGTTTTCCATGGCATGTTGGCTCGCCGCGTTTTATTATATTATACGGCTTCATAGGGGACAAACGTCTATATAACGTTAAAGCGGATGACGTTTCGAAGAGGACGAAAGAACAAACACTAAATTCAAAATGCAATTACATAGATCAACGTCTTTTACTCGCACGCTCTGACGGAGGTTCTAAATTTAAATACACTACCAAAATAATTGTCCGTTCGGCCGCAGTAAAATGATTAATTATTATTACGAAACAGACGCGGCGAGTCGATGATATGTGTTATATTATTGCTATAATTATCATCATCATCATTATCATTATACTACAACCAAATTGCTATCGAAAGCAACACCGCGATCGAACAGAGTGTATTACACACGCACCAGCCGTCGCGGGTTACGTGTCGAATCGTTTTAATCATTACCACTCGAGTTAGTACTTAGTAGGTGTACAATGTGCATAATAATATATGCGTATATTATTATAATTTATAATAAACCTTATTTAGACGATATAATTTTTAAATAGTCTTGTCAGCGCAAGAGCTGACGGCTGTGTCGATCGCATACGTATTATTACGACACGTAAATTATTTATGAATAATTAATTTATTATTTGATTGCCGAGTGCAGACAAACACAATCAAACCGTTAAGTATACACCGTAGAGCAGAATAATTGTTTCGATAAGACATAATGTCCATAACCGCGCGGCGGCTCGGTAGAATATCATAATTTCACCGCATAAGACAATGTCAATTATTTCGAGTACTGTCTAAATGTTATAATACGCACCTCCGTACAATCGGCAATGCTATTATTGTTATTATTTGAATTCAGGTGAAGGTTACGCGTTAAACCGTGGATAGATCGTCAAATAATTACCGAACTGGTTTCAAAACGAAATCATTTTAAACCATTATAATAACCGACCGAACGTTTTGTTGTGTTCGTACGACGCGACAGCGAAATGAGATTTGACCTAGACATTGTGCGACAAAATATTTTAGGACGTCTTTGAAATATCCGTTATATACGAAAATAAATTAATAATGATACACACCGATATTATTGTACGCGCACGCACGCAGCACGGCATATTATGTTCGTATAAATAATAATATTATTATTGTTCTATATAGTGATGATGACGACGGAGAATAGCGGATGCTAACGAACGATCCGTCGAATCAATCAATCAATAATAATATATACATATATTCAAACTTTCTTTACTCCATGTCGTCGCGACCGTTTATTAAATCGATTTCGGTATACCTACACGGAATACTGCAATATAATATCATATCTCGCAGATGTGGCATTTCACCTTAGATCATATACAAGTATATGATCTAAGCATTTCACCGATTCGATTTTCTCGGAAATTTTAAAGACAAACGCGCGTGGCGTTTTTACGTTATTGATATTATTATGCATTATACTGCTCTGTGGTGCAAAAGTCGATAGTGAAAATAAATATAACGTAATAATGGCGCGTGCACGATGGTAGGCATACGTTTATATGCGTTTCGAAACTCCGTATCGTTGTCTGCCATTGCGGGTTAGCGAGATCGCGATCGATCGTTCGTCATCGCGTTTAGTGCACGACAACATACCTATCATGGAATTATAATATTAATTATGTGATACATTGACATTATCTCGAAGTACCTAGTTATTATTATCGAGGAGAAAACGTAGGATCCAACGGATTTTAAAAAAAACATAAATAATATTAATAATAATGCCGCTTATCCTGCACTGTAGTCTTGTAATCGACATTGTACACGCACGCCGGCTATATGGCACGTCATATTATTATTATTATATACATATAGGTAGAAACACGTGTAAATACGTTACCTACATGCCATAACCGCGGTATGTTATGAATAATATATTATAATATAACGATATTTGACGGTCTGAACTGAACGATTATTATTATTACGCGTATGGAGAATATTGTCGGTACAACACACTTTTACTTTTCACTAATACCGGAATAACTGATATATGGCTATATTGGCCACGATATGGCTTCTGTTTAGATAGGTACATGTGTTATAATATTAAGCGGCGTACGTCCGAATAATGAATAATGATCGAAATAATGCATAATGCTTACCTGGAGAATGTCATTATGTATTACGGCCACGAGGCTATAAACTCCAAAACGAGCTTTTTGTAGTAGACGAGCGTCGAAAGAGGATTGAATATAATTATTGTAATGTCAAACAACTGTTTTCCAAACGTCTTCTGTTCTACGGCGGTTTCGACGAATACGTCGAATTACGTTTACATACGTACCTACGCGTACAACGTACATTTGTTGAACAAATATTTTATTACACTAATAACAAAATTACTATAATTATTAATTTAAAAACTACAATAATGACTATGCCTAAGTTAGAGTGATTTTACTGTCATTTCATTCGCTATCATAACGCCATTGAGCGCAACGCCGCAACGGTCGAAATAAACAAAAACTATATTACATTTTTATATTAATTTATATATAATACGACCAATGTGATGTTGTATACGGTAAAGACGAAATTGATTAAAGTTGACGTATAAATACTGTCGGTATAGATGGATGATAAATTTATTAACTGTGTGTGTAAGGTACCTGCAGCGCGGTTAATGGTCATAAATAATTATTGATAAACTTACTGCTTATTGAATGACTGACTAATGAGTTGTGACTTATGACTACCCTATTTTCGTATTTTATGGTAGGTATAAGATTAACTTATACTCTATAAATTTAATTATATCGTGAAAGTTTCGTACCTCAAAACAGTATCTCCACAGAGACATTCTCCACGGCTTTGCGTTACGATTGCAATAATAATTATGAAACTGCATCATCTTTTAGACCCAGTACCTTCACAGCAATACACAATATCATTCTATTGTGTTCCAAGTTCAAACCGATGTGACTATGTAAGTGTGTGACTGATAATAAATGACTAAAAAATATTTTCCTTTGTATAAATAGCGGCTATAAGGTTGACAATAAATTTATAGAACAATAAATAATTATTAAAAGCATTAATCATAGATAATATTATTATGATAGTTTATAATAATTATTTGTTCATACCTGTATTGATATACCTATTATATTAATTATTGTCTATTACTTCGTTGAGTATCATGAAATAAATACTACGAATGGTTTGTTAGTTGTTATAATAAAAAATTGTATAAATGTTTAAGATATTAATTTTTAGAAGATTGAATGATATATTAGGGTTGGTACTATTGTTTGTTAACAGTCTTTGATCGTTTTGTAAACTCCCTTTTGAACACACTTATGGTTAAAATTCTAATTTGATGGTTAAATCAAAGGCACGTCGTTTACAAATTGTATACGAATTCGATACTTTTAAATTATAACGATTTAACATATTCTATTATCCTACAATACGTTAATCCATTCTGTTGGATATTGTGAACACTTTTTATAGATGTTTATCCGAGATAATTTTAAAATATCTCTAAAACATCGATATACTTTTATACCAGTTGTTTATCGTCGGGAAATAATTTGGAGAAATTACATTTTTTATTTAACAGGATATATTTTGGTCACCACAAGTATATATAGATAAACAAATGGAGTACCTGTAACTGCAGTGTAATATCGGTGTTATAGACATACGTATAGACGACTATAGCTTCTCTTTCTATATAATTTATTTATTTTTGTTAACTTATCTTATTTTTAAAAAAACAGTCTCTCGTATAACTCTATATACAAGGATTGCATATTTTTAACTTCTTAAAACGGGACGGGGTCACTGCTCCAGCGATGATGACTGGGAGTAGTAGCTCCATAATTTACACGAGGGGATGTGCATTGCTGTAAATCGTAAAAATTATCTAGAAGAAATATGCTCTTGAGCGGTGCGCTTCTGTTTCACTCTTACACGCGTATATTATTTTATATTAAAATGCATCACACGGAAATTCTTCAGAACGCTTTGTACAAAAGTCCGTGCCGTGACTGTAGCGCGTTATATATACATCATAATCGTAATTTACTGGTGACTTTCAACAATAATTAATAAAAATAAGTACGAAATTATCTCCGACACAAGCGAATTATATATATATATATATATATGGTGGCGGTCCCATCGCGGGGTTATAATTTATAAGGCGACTCCGTTTTCACTTAATTAAATCGAAGGTCTCGTCGCGACCGGCAGTAATTTTTTTCTTTACACCCCGTTTTCTGACGGCCACCCTTAAAAACAAGAATTATTATGCCCAGGACCGGACGAAAATAACACCGTAAGCAATCCGAAAGGGTTATCGTGATGAGATGGAAGTGTATTTTAAGAAGAATAGTAAAGTATACGCGTTTATAATAACATGATATATACATTATAATCCGTGGAACGACGTCTTATTTAATTTTGTTATTTTGCTTTTTTTCTTCGGTAGATACACGCGATACTTTCAGCGACAATAAGCCTTTCGCGTTTCGAATAATTAAGAATTACAGCCTCCGCCATCGGTCGAGCGGTATACGTGACACGTGTATAATGTTTATACATATATATATACAAGAGAGTACGCATATATACATATTTACATTAGATATTGGACCGTCATCCCCTCCTTGTAAAAAATATACATAAGTACCCACGTTCTTTTCCACGCTGCTCCTCTTTCAATTATATACATGTACAATGGCGGGTCCGACTTCATTAGCTTTGAAAATCTCTCCTCTGTCACAGTCGTCCATTTTCTTTAGAAGAAAAAAAAATTCGTAAGACCGTTGACGCTGGAACGAATAATGAAGAAAAGGTAAAAAAAAAACACTCGTCGGTAATTCTTATGCAATATTACATAGTACCTATACAGTTGTGATGCAAACAAGAGATAATTAAAACATTCGACGACAAACTCCCGCACTCCGCTATCGCTGTATATATACATAGGATACTTACACTGCGATACCTCTGTGTATCGGACGAGACAGTCGTCGAAATCAAATTATACAGGGCGATAGTAATAATGTCCGCGTATCGGTTGACGGTAATCCGCTTATGCTAATGGAATAGTTATTGTGTCCGGCGATGGGCGCGAAGGATAATCGAGAGCACTATAATAATATTAAGTGTACAAAGTAATTCACCAAGCATGCTCACCTCCTTGTTTTTCTCAAATTTTCAAATTCTTGAGATTTTTCTTAATAGGTTAGGACTAAAGATACTTCATCTTATACAGATACTATAACTTTTGTTTTATTTTTTTTTATACGAGAACTTCCTTTTTATACTGTACATTTTTTTGACTTATCAAAATAAATAAAACTCTAACGAGTATTTTTTTGAGTTATACTTTGTGCGTTGAGAATAATATAGGTTCGTGATAATAAATTATTGGTTTGAACGATAACGTAGTTATACAGTGATTTGAATATTTTAGTGACTAATATATAAATAAATACATATATATATCAACGCGTTTATAACTTGTTAAACTGGTCCAAATAAAAAAAATAATAAATACATGTGTAGGTATTTTTTATTTGTGTGAAATCGTTCTTAAGGATTATTATCCTAAGTATATACTATAAGTTTAAGCACGAGAGAGGCAGTGGAGGCAGCAAAGTTTTCACTACTGAGATTTCCAATTAATTTAATTAATAAAATTAAAAAAAAAAATAGATTTTAAATAATATGCAATAAGCTTATGCGAATAAAATACTAAAATAATATCGTACTTATACATATAATTTTATACTTTTAACAATAAGCTAGATTCAGTAATGGTTTGTGAAAATAATGGGTACGCTACTGTGTTAAATATAATATGTTGTAACCTCAGACCACTCAAATCAAATAATGTAATTTAAAAGTCAAAGTATTTTTATTATTATATTTTTAAAAAGAACACATTGAAAACTGTTACAATATTTTTATGTTTAATCCTATTATCGTATAAACCAATATTAAATATAACTATTATACCTAATATGAATTAATATAACAACACCCATTATTTTATAGCAGATTATTTTCAAAGATCATTGGCTCACCTCATGGGCATAGTTGGGAAACAAATTTAATATGTGCTCAGACCCTTACAGCCTACAGTATTAGCTCTCCTGTTAACTACTCAAATTTAATTTTAAATTAGGTAGATACGACAATAAATACAAAAAAGCGTGATTATCATTAGAAAAACAGAAATTCGTATCCCCACAAGATAGATACTCTTTTAGTACCCATTATGAACAATCTCAAAAATTTGAAAATATGATTTTGAAGCATACGAGGTCATACAAAGTATACGTATTTAAAAATTCAAAAATTCAGATTTAAAAAAAAATGTATTATTAAGTAAACGAAAAAATGGGAATAAGAATGCTTAGTAAACATATCTAAATGAGATAAGAATATAAGATGAATGGAATAAAAACGCGGATTAATTTAAGAGATACGATAAGATGTGCTCTTCTTTTCTTGGAATACGCTGTCGTTTTTCTTATCTTTCTATTCACGGACAATAATTAAAAACGAACTATTAAACGACAGATACCCAACGGGTAACAAAAGCGTTAAACATTTTACGTCGGGAAAGTTCCTGCCTATATTATATTGAAACGTTCTCGAATTTTTCGATCCTACGTACTTCTTTTTATCCTCGTGTCGCGGTTTACCTCAAAAATTATTTGGGAATTCTTACCCTTTAACCTATCTACCCCTCTGTTTTGTCTTCAACGTGTAAATATAAATACGCATTTCACCGGTTATAATAATTTATTGTCATCGATCTAAATATTATAAAACTAATAAAAAAAGTACCGTACACTTTATAACACGTATTTTACTAAATATGTAGCATTGTAGCCATTATAATTATACATTTAATCATAATAAATTATTAAATTTTGAAAGTAGGAAGGTATTTTTGAGAAAATGTCTAAGTATGAAAAGATTCAATAAATTGAATTTCTCAATATATTTTACAGACAAAATTATAATGTTTACAATATTATTTTATTATAAATTTATGGTTATTTCATCCATCTACGTACAAATCAACTCAAGCGTAAGACAAGTTGCCTATACACATTAAAATTGTTGTGCAATTGCTGTTCATTTTACCGAAGTATCATAATCGTTTAATCATTTACAATTAGAAAGCATTTCTCGTGTTTGATGTTTGTACTCAAATAATACATATGCACTTATACTATGTATGTACTTCATGCTTGTATTAATAACGATGGATGATATATTTTAGTAATATTTTATCGAAAATTTGATGTTTTAAAATAACACCACAAACCGTACGAAGTACAAATAACATCGAAACAATAAATATTAAAAAAAAAAAATATTGATTTTGATCAATGTTTTAAATGTCATTATAATTCGCTATTTTCTTAAATAGGCGGTGATAAACTATTTTTAGTGAAATGTATTAGATCATTTTAAACTAATTTCTTTTATACAGACGTTATACCTTAGACTCTAAGGCTTAGAGAATCCATATGAGATTACCGATAAAATCGAGTTGAAATTAATTTTTAGACATTTGCAGTGCTTCTTGAGTGGTTTCAGTTTCTTTTATTATTATCTTATCTTATTCGTTTTTTACCAACTCAAATTTCCTACACAATGAAAAATAAGTATATAATTATTATATTAAGTATATTATGTAGTTGTGTATCTACAACAACTATGGATTCACATTCGCTTTAACGTCCTTTATCATAGTTGTATAGTGTATAGCTTATCTTTATAGGTATTATTGTTATTATTTTACTTGTTGCATAGTGTTATTGTAAATCCCGTTTTTGTTGCTTCAGTTAACATTTTTAAGTTTACATTTATAAAAGAAATAGTTCGATAAATCTATAGCTCATAAGTTTTCTACAATATGGAGATTTAATAGATTAAACATTAATTAATTTTTAAATTTAATATGAAATATTGTATCGTGATTGTCAATCTACAATATCAGATAATTACAGCTCAAAAAAAAAAAAAAATAATAATAATAATAATAATAATAATAATCTAGTCTCACACATAATTGGTTAGAATGATCGATGGATGTGCTTGATGGATCAATAATAATAATCATAATATAGCAACAATAAATATAAATAGGAACACAGAACATTAATTAATGTGTAGTGCGTACATTCAAATATCTGAAATCTGAATGGGGATTTTGTAAGATTTACAAAGTTACAGTAACATATACAATTACTGACACCCTTAAAATACGACATTACAATTAAAATTAACATTATTAATTAAATAGGTAGCAAGACATTTGGTGAATAGTATTTGGCCATGCGGAATATTTTTCGCGACTTTCATAAGATGTGTAATTTATTAGCGCGTGTACATCTGTTGTTATATAACCTCCTCGAGTTTGAAATGCTATATAATAAATATATAATACATTATAATATTTTATATGCCTAATGGCTAACGTTTAACATAACAAACACAATTTTGAATTACGAGTGTATTTTTTTCGTCTTTCGTATAATTCATATTATAGTTTAGTTAGTGCCGTATAAAAGATGTAATAATGATGTTTTTAGAAAGGTCTCAGAAGTGTATAAGAGATAATAATCACGAGGAACCCGATGCGCGCTTTGACCAAAGAAGCGTGAAAATTTGTGCTTCCCTTTTGTTCGATAGTCTATCGAAAAAATCGGTGTAAAAAAATAAAGAAAAAGATACACACACACACATACTCCTAGAGCATGCGCTCTTAAACCAAAAAGATCTAAAAGCGATGTATACAAATTGTATACGTATATATTTATATAATACGCATGAGGAAAGGGAGAGAAAAAAACGGACTTTTCGGAATACAAAAAAAAAGAAACTTTTGACTTTGATGTGTTAACGTTATTTTGCCCGTCGCGGTCTTTGGCGGTCGTTATAATAATAAATTGCATTAATATTGTGGGCGTATATATACTTTACTATATTAATAACGTCCCTTGACCTCGAATCCCGTCGTATCTAATTTAAACTTTTCCTGCGCCTTTATTAAAAAAATAAAATATATACACGTGATAGACGTATATACGATTTCATTTTTTTTCTTTCTCTCTCTCTCACTCTGTCTCTGTCTTTGCTGCTGCTGCTCCTTTGAACGGTTTTGTTTGCACTGGGAAGACGCGAAAAGTTTCTTCAACGAAAAGAAACCCAAGGGAACGCTTTTCGCAGCAGTAGCTTCGTCGAAATTAGACCGGATTCACATTTTTTTTTCTTATTTTTCAAATTAAATTTCTCCCCCGAATATTTATTCAAGTATATATATATATATATATGGACAAACAATAAGTTGTGTGGATGAGTATCGTGAATCTCTTATGTACATGTATAATAATAGGTATATTACGAATCTACAGCTATATGATATGGTGACGGTACGAAGTCATATCGGGGGGACGAGCTTGCAACTATATGCGAGTACAGCAATAATAATATGTAAAGAACAAGCGATTTCAAAAATCTGCTGCAACGTCTATCTTGTCTATCTTTATTAAGTAGCTCGTGAGTATTATCCAACGTTTAAAGGTCTTAGCCTAATGGTTTTTAAACATTATTCATATATTTTTTATAAGTTTTAATTTTTATAAATTAATTATACACCCAATATCTTTTTTTAAACGTTTTATAAAGTTTTTCGAATTTTTACGCAATATGTTCATTATACGTTATTTTACTGATAATAATTATAGTGCGACGAAAAAAAAATATAAATAAATAATGCATAATTTATATTTAAGTATCACAATTAGATTTTAATAAATTGTATAATAGATCGAGTAGGGTATATGAAAGATTAGAAATACTCGTAATTCTTACTATAAAATAAATAACTTGACCATTTCATATCATAAATAAGTTTCAAACGATCAAGTTGCTATTCGTTAGTTGTCATTTTGTCAAGACAATTATTGAAAACAATTTAAAAATCGTATAAGTTTGAGTAAATTATTATTATTATTTTTTATTATTTTTTGGATTTTGCTACAAATCTATATTCGTAAATGTGTAGGTTTAAAAAAATGATGTTATGTATTCGATCAATCATTGAAATTGCCTATTTAAAGCCCCTTAATAAAGAGGCATATTTCGAAACTGTTGCGGATTGTCGTCGTCGGTGTATAATAATAATATAGTGCTTGGTTTCGAGGCAGAAGAAAAAGAGCAAAGAAAATCACGACTTTGCAGCCGCCACCGCTGCCGTTATATTTGCATTTGGAAAGGATAAGATGAGATTAAACGTGTACAAATGAGAAAACTTCTCGGTACATTAATTAACCGTATATACGACACGACTCAAAGTCTTATTTGCGTACATACATATGGTGTGTGCGTGTTTGTGTGTGCGTCGGATAAGCCCTTATTAGTAACGAACTGGATACGAGTTCTTTATTCGAGGCAGGGGCGATATATAATACGCGCGTTCTTGTGTAAATATCGCGTGTAAATTGTTCGGTCTTTTGAATTCCCGGATTCGCTATACGCAGCAATATAATATGTTATAATATATTATAATATTCTAAGTAGTAATAAGTTAAATTTGCTTATTACCTATATAGTTGTCACTGTGCACAGATTGCTGCGGGTAATCCGAATCTCGCATCGCGAAACCGATGGCAATCACTAACCCTATTGTCATTGACAACGCTTTACTGGGATTCTCGTGCAACGTGTTATACACGTAATTATTGTAAGGCATAGAAATTTTGATCGTTCTGCGGTGCATTGTATAATATTATGTTACGGTCAATGACGTCCGCAAAAATTTCTTAAGTTTTCGATTGGGAGGGCGGTAGAGTAATTTTTCATCATACGCATAAAGGCCGATTCACTAAGCATGCTCACCCCTTTTCTTTTCAATAATGCAGCTCTTCAAAATCTAGTTTTTGGGATTTTCAAGTATACTTAAGATCATACTTTCAAATCCTTTGAGATTTTTTTGTAATACTAAAGAAGCTTTATGTGCAGGAGATACAAACTACTGTATTTAAAATGACAGCTCTCATTTATACATTAAATTATTTAGCGAATAGTTTTTCTGAAAATGTTGAAGTTTTAAAATTAAAACCTGAACAAGTAGGTTTTGAACTAAAGAATTAACGTATCTGTAATCTTGGCTATTTTAACATAGCTTCATAGAAAAAAAATATATGTTAGTTGAATATAGATTTGGATAGGTACTATTTATGTCATAAATTCAAAATGTAATATTATGTTATTATTTTTTAGCAATTGTCCCATTGAACATTGAACTGAAGTGCTAAAATATGTTAACACTAAACACTATATAGAAAAAAATACCCAATAAGGGTAGGAACAACTGCTTCTAATTAAATCCTCTTTGTGCACGCCCTTGGAAAAAAAAAAATTAAAATTCGTCGTTATTTTAGCAAAATTATTCTCATTGAGAGATAAACCATGGAGTAGCTATGGTAATAATAGAGCTACACTTGGTTAATTAATTTGTACCGAAAGATTTTTATTGCATTTTATGTTTTGATAAAAACTATATGCAAATCACGTAATTATTACACAATTTATTTTAACTAACAATTAAACAATGCTGTTTACAATTACACTCATTTGAAGTCAAAAATATCAAAGTGAATTTATTTTGCGTAAATCAAATCAGTGTGCTTTCGTGTTTAATACAATTAAATGTATTTTTATAGTTTTATTATGTATTTTTTATTAGGTTCCCAGTTCTTATATTATTGTTTAACTATAACCTTTTAATTGTTATCAGCGCATTGTTAAAAATAAATTGATTTATATTTTCGGTATATAATTCATCACATTATTATTTCCACTTTGTCTATTAATTTTTAAAATCGATGGTCACATATTACACCGCTAGGGCCTCAGCGTCAAACACTTCGTAGAGGTGTTCTTATCTATTATCGTTCTTTGTATTGTGCAGAGTTTGGACAAAAAATACTGTGAAAGAAAAAAAAACAATATGACAACAATGATTAATATTGTAGTTATGACGTCAACATTTGCATGAATTCAATTTTGAAAACGTATTCGATACACTAGAAAATCAAATAAGTAATAACAATTAAACCAAAATACCTTTATGCTATATAATAGGTTAAAAAAAAATTAATAGCAATAATTAAAAACGATTGGAATGAGAAAAACCAGAATGATTTACCACTATCCACTACATATAATAAAAACAATCATAAATCATAATAATACTTAATATATCATATATATCATATAATAGGATATCATAAAACGTTCAAAACGTTTTCGTTAACCGTTATGTCCGATTTTTCGGGTTATATTATTTATAATTAAAAGGTTGTAAACCAACCTGTTGTACGGATAATTAACATATTTTTTACAGATACGAGCCACACTCACCCCTTTTATTCGAAACGAAATGCTGGAGTCAGAAAAGTAAAACGTTGTTGTTCATCAATATCGACTTTTAATACACGCATACCCGAGTTACCTCCTGCAACGTGCAATATATTCGTCGAATATCGAAAACGGAAATACATTATAGTCGATCGTCGATTATTGAAACCCTACGAACGGATTGTCGATTTGACATTTTGACATATTAAAACGCAAAAGAAAATAATATTACAATACTAAAATATGTTTAATCGTCTGCAGCACCACATATATCGCAGCGACTTGCGCACCTATGAACACATATTATTATTTTTACAGACTATAATACAGATGATTGTATCGTACAATTGCGTATATGGGGATACCTTGGTATAAACCGTATACATTTTCCTAGTGACGATCTCCCCGGTTTACGCTTATTTTTTCTCCAGAATTTATATATATATATATATTTAATACACATTTTATTTCTCGTTATAATATGCCTATGCGTATTATAATGTCCCTTGTACAGGTGGAACTGGCGCATAGCTTCTTATATTATTATATTATATTTGCACTGCGCGCTGATGCAGTTATTGAAACCGTTCCTCCGGAAATGTATGTACCTACGTTATATTATCAATCTCGAGTTTATCACGCGAAAAATTGTCTATTGTCGTACTCGGGCCGCCAGATTTCAATAAAATATTATGCAACGAACCGCCCAGCCTGTATAAATGTAATCCATATAAATATATGTTAGAGCAACGAGCACACTATTTAATCCCAGTCCATTTCGCGTAGTGTCTTACCACTGTTATACAGATCCATCACTCCGATAACCAAACATTATATAAATAGCGTAATATACGCATATAAAAGTATACGCCTGAACGACCCACTATATTAATATTTATTATTATAATACATCACATAAGAATGTATTATATATACTCAAAACGAAGTAGATGTATACCTCGTCACGGCTATGTGCACCGCGATTGTCGTGAGGGGGTGAGTGAAAAAACAATTGAAAACCGCGAGTCGACTGACTAGATACTTATATTACAGTACTGTCGTGAACAAATATTTATTTACGTATACCGATGTGGATATACCTACGGGAATACAGGAAACGTTATGACAAAACGATGTCTATATAATAACTTCCGGATCGACACATAGGAGTGGGGAGTCTGGCATTTATTGTACAGTCTCAAAATGTCAAGAAACCATACGTAATAAATCGTTATGAAACTTAAAATCATAAATCGTATAAAAAATAGATTTTAAGGATTATTCCTCTAGTATCTACTGAAGCGTATATTAGGTACTTGTTCTTTTGCAGATTATAGAAGTATATATTGGTTAATTCGGACCCATCAATAAAACTTTCAGATGTTTTAAAATTTTTGGAATATTTTTTTTTTTTTTTTGACAAGCTTATGTTTATTTCTGTACCCTCTGAACAATACTTCAATACAACGATCTACATCGTTACAGTAATCAGTAATCGTAATAATACTTCCGATAATGCTATATATATATACATATAAATTCGATTTTAAAATAAAATATCACTTTGTGCTTTTAAAAGCACCGAAAACTTTGTTACTTTAAGCATATGCAGTATAATTATATGTAAAATATATTAATTTATCAAATTTGTTAGATTCTCAATCAAAAAGTACTTAACTAGTTATCTACATATGTTTGAGTTTAATAATTCGTCATACAAATGATTTTTCGAATACGACTAGAATTTTATACAACAAAAACATTGCAGAAACTAGAGAACTGATTTAATATAAATAACTGGGATCTCCAAAATACTGATTCAAAAAATATGTACGTTAAAATTATTATATATTTATTTAAGTATCGATTGTCTGACGACGGGAAGGTCAAAGTATAGACACATTAAGCAGGTAACTCGAAAACTTTTGGAAATCGTTACCGGACAACTGGATACGACGTACGTTTTAATAGAATCAACATCTGATGTTGAACAGACAGATAGACCAACGCTTTGGATAAAATGAGAGAGAACTGATTAAAGTACATTGCCACAGAATAGAGGGAAAGATGGAGAGCTGTCAAAGGCTGCCGCGGGATCGGCAACTTTGCGTTAATAATTTTCTCGTGCATATACAATATTCGCGTTTTGAGTACGCTAAGCTGAATTTGTGGTGGGGCAAGAGAAGAGTAGACGATTTCAAGTGCAGAGAGCAGATCAGGGAGAGATATTATATTATTACTGTATAGCCAAAGGCCAACTCAGAGTTCGACGGACTACGCGTACGTATTATTATAATTACTATTATTGTTCAGACACGAAGACCACCGTCGCGTCGTATGCTCTGTCCGAAAGATATTACGTACATTTGCACATACATATATTATACATATTTGATTAGGAAAGGTAATATTATGGTACGCGCGTGCGTCGATCAAAAATCCGCTCATCATCACCCCCGTCAGCACGTCTCTGCGGACTTCTGATCGCGTTTAACCCTTTTGAATATAATAATAATACATACCTAATACTATCCTCCCCCATCGTTCTATAAGTATGCGTACGGTAGTTTATGGACCTGACCCCGACCTTCCACCCGACCGACCACCACACCGGCTCGTGTTAATTACGTGATGTGACTGCTCTCGTAACCGCTGCCGGCGACGGAAGGGGATGCGTTTGACGCGCGCGCCAGACCGGACTGTACCCGACACCAGATGGACACTCTGTTAGATTATTATGATATTATATCATCATTGTGGCCGAGGTCGGATATATAAATATATTTTTTTTAATATAGAGACGACATAATTAATTTTCGCGATTCACGCTGCGTCCGGTGTAAAGCGAGATGATATTCAAAATGAAATGTGAAATATTCAGGCTGAGAAGTTTAAAATTATCTGATATATTATTATGTTCATTGTTCGTTATTAATTTCGTTTATGTATATTATATACCAACGAACAAGATTATAATATAATATATTATGTGCTTCAACTGCGTATATAAATATATATAAAAAATAATCTACTGCGAGAACGCCGAGAAAAACAATTACATTGTCTTATATATTGACATATTATAAAATATTAACAATAATTTAGACTTTGAAATTTGGACGTTTCGTAAGATACATAATATTTTTATTTTTATTCTAACGCACGTGTACGTTCCTTTTATTGAAGAAAAATTATTTACCATACCTAAATTACAATTATACAGGTATTTAAGTACCTATACCTACATGTGTCTAATCATAATATGAAAACGATGTATTTATACTATAAGAAATTTATTTGTCAACTTAATCTAGTAAAAACAAACTCACAGTAACAATTCATTATTACTTATTTATTTTTGCTTTAAAAATATTTAAAATGTTTTATATTTAATTTTATACTACAAAGCAAAATATTTTTTGGAGAATTTCTGTAAAAAAACGAATTTCAAACGAGTATCAATTAATTTATCATAAGTCATAACTTTAAATACTTAATTAATTAACTATATAATATATTCGTAAACAATTCAGTTTTTATGCATACCAATGTTCATAATGCAAAAAAAATACATTCATTACTTCGTTCAGAATCTAAATATAGGTTTCATCAAAATATTTTTTCGTTATTACTTTAAATTCTATGAGAACTTATTTTTCGAATATTTTTTGACGTTAGGAGAGGAAACTGTGAAAATAATCATCCTGTATAAAATAATATTGTTATTACGCAAACAATTCTATTGTTCAGTGATTTTGTTAGATCCACTGTGAGATAATATACAATATTGAATATATACGTCGCATTAAAGGCGCATACAAAACATAGCCGTACGTAGATAAAAGAAAACCGAATTGAATATAGTTTTCTTTTTAATCTCATACGTATACTACCTACTTCTAAAAGAAAATTTAGCATAAAAAGAAACCAATATCCGATGCCTTTGACAGCGTTATTGTCCCCGAGGCGTTCGCGCTTTAATCCTTCAAATATTAGATTCTAAGTGGAAGAACCGCCTATCCACGATCAAAGCTTACAATCGATAATCATTATATTGTGTATTGAAAGTATAGTAGAAAGAACTGACGGATGTAATTATTGAAAAATGTAGCGGAGATCGGAAATAAAAATTACATTTCGAAGTTCTTCATAAATTTAAAAAAAAAATACTTTTATAATTTTCGAATAAAAATACTTCTATTTAATATAAAAACTTTATACCTTTTAAACTATAACGTTATTTTGCCATAAATAATGCAATATTTTATTAAGTATTTAAAAATATATATACATCTGACCCCCCAAATAATGGTTAGGTTAACATAACAATAATATTATATAAGATACGTCGTCGGTTCGTGCGTAAGTAGGTATACCTACTAAAATTTATTGTAAATCGTTAAATTGTTATAATATGAAGTTTCGTCCTGTTCACTCGTAAGTCGTAACTACGTAAGTACATTATACATATATATTATTATATACCTATACATCACACAGTATGAGAAATTCGTCAGTAAATAATGTGCGCTGCTACTATGTTTTATTCATAGGCTGATTTTTAATATACCTACGCGGCGGGCAAAAAACTGTATTGTTATTGGTGCTAGCATATAGAGTATGCTCGCGTAAAGGACATCTCTTTCGACTCGTTTTACGCGCGTTTTTCTCTGACTATTCTATTTTTTTTTCTCTCCTCTTTTTACTACCGGTTGATAAATAAACAATTCCCGGGCGGGTCGACGAGTGGCACGTGACGACGACGGCGGCGTGTTACCGATTTCTCGGGTCTATTATTTCGATCGTTCTTTCGCTGCAGCCCGCGTGTCCGTCTTCAGCCGTCGCCGCGTCCTCTTGCGAGCATTATTATTCAAAGTCCGATCAGGTGAAAGACGTTTCGACGTTTTGCCGCCAGTAATGAGCCCTTGGGACCCTTTTTACAGCGGCGGCGGCGGCGGCGGTGGTGACGGCCATTGTTTGAATACCCAATGACTATGTACGTGTACATATATAATATATATATATATCTACAGAGGGATAAAAAGGTTGACGCTCAAATATATTATATACTTTGCTGTCGGTCTGTATATGTATGCACGACGGGCCTATATTATGCGTATATGTGCATCCGACGTTGGCGAGCGGAAGTAAGAGAAAGAATAATATAACAACAATAAAACGACAGTCTCTGTCTTGTCGGAGAGACGCTCGTATTATGTTATGTGATGCTTTGATCGTACGAAGAATTGATCGACACATATCTATATGGACACACTTCGAAAAGCTTTTTAATATTTCACGCGTATAATAGTTCAATTTATATAATATTATTGTTGAGACACGCTATATATACGCATAATATATCCGTTCACGGTGTTTTTCGTTCCACACATGTATACGAGTATTTCAGCCGGATAACCGTATATATAAGATTAAAATGTGAATTATTGAGAAAACAAATATAGAATACTTAAACAAACGTTTTAGCAAAATTTTCAAAATGTTTATAGAACCATATTGGCGGTGTGTACGCGTGCAAAAAACTCATATTTCTTTGAACGGCAACTCAAAGTGCTATTAAGAGAAAAAAACTGTGCGGACTTACTGTGATACTTATTAAGTATGTTAAGACTAAAGATCAAATATCGAACCGATGTTTTATGATTTACTATAACAACTAATATTGTACATGAAGTTGCGAATAAAACTATTCAAAGTTTGATCCACATTGATAATAATACGGTATTGAAAAACAATCAAAACGAATATGTGTAAAATCAATGTTCAAAGTTCAAAATATCTTAGTAATAAGAAAGCTGATGTTGAGTATTAACTATATATACTATTGATGGTATATTGAAATATGTATGTAACAGCCATAGATCAGTGGAATTGAGATTAAATAATTCACGAGTCAAAAATGTTTAACCCTATCTATAATATATATATAATAAATATCTATAATTTATTTTCTAAAAGAAAGGTTTTTGTTTTAAAACCTAGTCATATTATTAGAGGTATTAAAAAAAAGTATACTTTAATCCACTTCCAGTTAATCTTATATTCTTAATTCTTATATTGTGTAGCTGTTTAGCCAAATGTGTTATGTGCATTGCACAAACACTTCAGCTGAGTTTATAAGCAAAGTGTTTATACGGAATTTTTTAAGTAGGTATAGAATTGTTTTCGTATCTACTTCTCCACATGCCATATGCTACTATCTATAATATTATACTAAAAAATATAAGGTATAATAAAATATAATTACACAACTACACACAATTATTTTTTTGTCCAGAATCAGAGATTTCTATTATGCTTATATGCTGAAATTACAAATGGTTATCGAGGAGTCAGTCACCTCTGAGCAGGTGAACGAGGTTCTTAGACTGCTAAAAATATACACAACAGAATAATTATGTATAATTGTTTCATAGGAAAATTTTTTAGTGAAACAACAGATGTCCTCACACAAAATATAAAACTAGAGTCTACAGCAGCTGTAAACTCTTAGTTTGTTCGTACGAACAAATAATAATAATTTATTACGTTTAAATTATATATAACCGGGTGTCCTATACAATATATTCATGATTCAATTTAATTAAAATTGTTTACCATCGGTTTTTGGACGTCAAAGACTATTATTGCAATTTAAATTGCGAACACCATCAAATTATTTCTATTATTATTATTTTTTTTTTTTGTAATAGTTTCCATTATTTTATATTTATTATAGCTTATAATAAATTGTATTATTATATTGATGGGGAAAAAAATAATAATAGATATATAATATTTATTTTAATTTTATGACAACCTATTTTTTACACAATAAATATTATTTTAACACGATTTTCTATTAACGATGGTAGTATTTATATACCTAATACTTGTAGCACAACGTTGAAATAAATAAACAAATAATTCATAATCATTTAGAATTTTTCGATTACCTATTTATTTGTGTATGATGTATAGGTAAGTAGTATAGAATTGCAGTGTGTCAGTTTTCATTTACACTTGTACTTTTTTTATGTTATGCAAAACTGCGTGCAAGCGCATCGATTATCCATCAATATTATGTTTGGAATTATTATCATTATTATATAAATGTACATTGTTTTAAAATATTCAGCTTACTAATAATAAATTAGTACGAAATATTGCGCACAAAAGATAATTGACATTCACTATTCAAACTGGCCGGACACTGGACAGGACTACCAAATTACCCATGTCTACATTTCCCGGTATTCCACATTTATTTTGCCCGATTGCTCGTATCATGTATATAATTATTATACAGATTTGGCTCGTGTACAGAACACATGGGTGAAGGGACGGTCGCCTCTCCTACTAAAATTTGTACAAATTACTTATTAAGAATCTGAATAATGAATAAAATATTAAAAATTATCTCGTATAATGTTATCAATGAATGTAAAAACGGTTTTCCATTATTATGAAAATTCAAACTACTATCAAATAATCGGAGTTTAACATTATAATATGTGGTCTATAAAGCCTATAAAAGTAAATTTCACTATTTGTTCGTGAGTTTAGAACGCGTATTAAATAATTAACTATGTATACATTATTTATTAATAATCGTTTAAATTCATACCTAATTGTTCTTTATAATTAAAAAAAATTAATAATAATTTTTAATCGCCCTCCCACTTTCAAAGCCCATAACACTTGCCAACTATATTCCAATATTCAAACACCATTATAATATTATTATTTCAAGTACTTAAGTTGTGCTACAACCCTGTTATTTTTCTCTGCAGGAGTAACATACCTGTGTTATACGTTACAAATATTATATTAGTCTTTTTTGTTTTTCTATAATATTGTGTTAATGGATGTAATTTACTCGCGTTCAACGGTTTTCAATAAATAGTAGTTATTCAGATTATATAAAACACAATAATTAGGTAGGCGGAATTAAAAATCATAAAATACGTTATATAGGTACAACTTTGATATGCTCGTCCGAGTGAAATGTACGGTGTGCATTATTGAAGCCAATATCGTACTATCGGTAATAATAATAACTGCACTATAATAAGACATCAAAGGCAACCGTCAAACACAAACGGCTTTCGTTGGATGTATCAATGTATCACAGGCTAAGCCATTTGCTATATAATAGTAATATTAATAGTGTAGTATTATATACCATCTACTACGGACCGTATACGTAGGTATATGCAAACATCTCATAATTGGTTTCCTCGGGATGTTTGCGGTTTAATTAATTTCAAAAATATTATTCATGATTTCATATGAACAACTGCTGCAGCATTGACTATATTGAGCGTAGATGCGATATGATATAATATATGGATATTGGATGTATATAAATAATAAAATATATATTATATAAAATGGAAAACGACTATGATCGCCCGGCGGAAGACACGTCAGCCTTAGTTTTTCAGTCGCATAAATCAAAAATAGAAAACATTATAACATACATTCTCCCGCGGCTATCTGCGGCATCTTGTATTACAGTGTATTGCAGCATTATATACATCGTTCTTGATTTGTTTAAAACTATCCGAGTTGATTAATATAATATTTAGTATGAGATTAATTTTCATACTTCAGAAACATTTATATTTGACGAGATATCCAAATGAAAACGTCCCTGCACCGTGTACTACCGAGAAATACGGCTAGGAAAACTTTTCGACGACGCCAGACTTACGCACGGCAAATATAGAATTTCTCGTTGGCACACCGTTTATCAATATTTATCGTCCGGATTATATCTGCGGCATGCGCTTCATATTTAAAACGCGCGTCGTGTCTTATTTCTCTGTACTTGCAGTAATTAATTAAATCGAATGAGAAATCGCATTCCGAATAAATATTATAGTTGTACCGTAGAAGACCGAGCGGCGCGATGAAAAAAATCGTATTATTTTATAACCCTGCTATTACAACGATTTTTGTAATCGTACCAACAATGAAAGCCGCGCGAGAATACTACCCTTGTCGACAACGGTATAAAATAATATGCAATGTACATAGTAGCACAGTAGCACTACAATATTAAATACATGTGTAATTTATAGGAAATGCCTTGTCAATAAAGGCTGTATAGACGATTAGCATTGAAATTTACCTATAAATAATATATTAATAAACATTAAACAACATGTTTGTATGAGAGTAATTTGTACTAATATTTTTGAAATGCGTTTGTAATTTTCAACTACCACGAGTAGGTAGTGAAAATAATAATAATAATAATAAATATGAATTGTAATTTTTACCAAGATTAAATCATTTATAAATACCTAATATAATCGATGGTGGTCAAGTGTTTCGAAAGTAATAAAGTAAAAGTCACATTAAAATATTGAGATAATATGAGAAACTATTTAATACTTAACACAAAATATTCTATTTTAGAACCTAAATGGTTATTTACTACATTATTATTATGTTTAAAGTTCTAAATTAACAATAATATACGAAAAACATTATACACAGTAATAAAACAATAAAATGTATTAATTTTTT
>VUJU01001185.1:0-22981 GCA_009835225.1 Aphis craccivora
ATTTTAGTTTTCTTTTGTCAATTTCATGTATAATATATATATATATATATATATATATAATGTCTACGACTGTCGATGTGAATAATTCGGGTCATAGCCGTTAAGTAACAAATACAAAAAAAACAAGAAGAAGAATATAAGAAAAATAAACTATATAAAAAATTGTAGAAAAAAATAATACATGTATAAAAAAAGGCTGTGAGTTGTGACAACGGATTCTTTATAGTTTCTGACAGATTCCCAAAGGGCTTTTGCTGCCGCCGTCGCTTACGGCACTACGGTGCAATCTTTGTTCCAACACCGTTTCGTTGTCGTCGTCCGCGTGCCATTTATATTATATCTATGGCCCCGAGCCTTCTCTTTTTTACCCTAACCGCGCGCCGCCGACCCCACCCTTAACTCTCGTTACTCATAGTCTTCCTCTCGGAACATTTCCACCACGTAACACCGGTTTTAGGAAAATGTCCCGTTTTGTCTTTAATGTGGATGGCGGCGGCTTTGGTACACGTCCCCTTCACCGTTAGTGTCGATGTCCTTCTGTCCTATTTTCATTTCGACGTTGATGGCTCGTTCATAAAAACCTATTGCCGACCGTTTGTAGTAGTGTTTTATCACGTCCAAACACTTTGTACGCGCGCTCGAGTATATATGGATTTACTTAAAAAACGGTTTTCGTCACGTGTTTTATTTATCTTTTGTTTGACGCGAGTTTTCTTTATGATTCCCGAATGATCCATATCATGTAACCCACGTCCAAACAAAAATATCAAAGAATAAACAACAAACTCGCCCTCAAGCTGCAGCTGCAGACAATCGTCGGTCGTCGTATTTTGTCGAAATTCCATGGAAGTATATACTTTTCATATAGTTTTTATTGTTTTGACATATGGTGGTCGTTATTATTAAAATGAGACAATATATAACAAATCCATATTATTTTTGGGAAATTTTTTTTTTTTAAGACCATCTTATTGCGTCTGATTATTATAGAAGGTTTACACTGAAGTGCATTGTGTTATATAAATTCTGATCGGTTGCGACTGTGCTGACATAATTTGAATTATTTAACAAAACCGTTAGCAAATCATCGTTAGTATAAATTTAGTCAGTTAGTCTTATAGGAAAGACAGTTAAATGTACAGTAGGTAGTTGAATTGTCTTCAGTTTACATTTCAGAAGAAGTACTAACGCAAAGACATAGATAGACAAAAGTTAAGTTTTTTTTTTGTAGAAAAATTAAACCAACTAATTTTGAATAAAACCGAAATAAGCAATTCTACTAATTACTTAATATATTATATATAGGTAATAGAGTTATTAATGAATACAATCATGGTTATGAGACAACGCATTTATATACAATTTTAATACATGGCATATTAAAATAGAATACATTATATGAAATTATTCGAAATGAGTACGAATTTCAACTAATCTAAATATCTTAATAGTTATTTTAATTTGCATTTTTGCCACTAACGCAAATAGATGAACCACATTATCATAATTTGTCGGTGTAAAATTCTCATATATATTCATTATATTATTTAACGTTCAAACTTGATAATTATACACTATAACATTAGATAAATTTGCATTTTTAAACATCATATTATGATGTAATTCTTTAATTATTATTATACATGAACTAGTATCAGTATTACATGACCTTAGGCTAATAATTTTTCTATTTATTGGTCAAATATCCTTGGAGACCAAAAATGTAATGAGGCATTACAAAAAATAAATTCTTTAATAATTCATTTTGAATAATTACATTTTAAAATTTACAGTTAAAGCCTATTTTGATTAAATAAACGATCGAGTTTTAAAGAATTCAAGAGGATATCAGATTAAACATTAATTAAAATCATTGCTATAATTATATACTAGTCATTTTGTTAATATTTTATGATTACTATGTGTAATTAATACAGAAAACTAAAATTATCACATTAAATTATACGTTCTTAGTTTCATTTTTTTTAGATACTTATAAATTAAAAACAATTCTAATAGTTAATGTATTTTATGATCCCATTATATTTGATGAATATTCCTTTCTATCGAAAGAATTCAACCCTAAAACCGGTGTGGAATTTAGTAAATTCCAAATACTTGATAATATGAACATTGAAAATAGAATTATTAAATTGTTTTTCTAAATTTCTACTGCAAATATTATGAAATTCGAAACATTTTGTAATGTATTGGAATTTGAAACAATACACTCATCTCGTTCATATTTTTTATTTATTACTTGTTATATTATTGTAAAAATTAATTTTATACATTTAAGTATGTTCATATTTTTTCTGCTTTAAGTAAGTGTTTCGTAATCCATTATTATTTCAATATCTGAGAAAAACACATTGAAATATCGTTAGTTGCTTGGCGTTGGAAAAATGATCGTTTAAAGTTTTATTGTATTTTCTTTACATTATGCGAATACATTGTATCAGTAAAAACCTATAAAACAATTTCTTTTATGCTGTTATCTTTTATTAGTAAGTAGTAAAATTTGTTATAAATACGAGTATAGTAAAGGAGCTGAAAATAAATGATAATTTTTTTTGAACACGACATAAATATTTTGAGTTAAACTTGTAGTAATAACATCAAATCGGCATAATATTTTATGACAGAAATTAGGAATAAAACTTTTAAATTTACAAAATAAATATATATATATATTTTATTTATTTATTTATTTTATATATTTTATTTATATATATATATAAATAATTAATAAAAAATAAAAATAAAATTTTTCGCATCATAAAGTTTTGTTAGGTTATGTTAGTTAAGTATTATTTTTTAAGAGAAACAAGAATTATATTGGTTGTATATTAGTATATAGTATATACTATTTACGTACGTATTAAGTTCAAGATATCTACGCATACAAATCATAAAAACAACGTGTGTGGCATTGTCAACCGTCATTAGATTACACGAATTATGTTACAATATAATGAGATTATTTTATTTTTGTAGACACTGTTCATAACATCGTTTTATGTCACTAAACAGCGTCTTTTGTATTTGCGAGATTCATTTAATTGAAGTCTTTATATAAAAAACAGTATCGTTTCATGAGCTTTGTCGTTTTGATATTTCTAAAATCATATTTTATGTACATTCAATCTAACCTTTTACGTGTTATGTGTGATAAATGTATATATATATATATAAATGTGTATATAGTATATGAATTTGTGTTACATAATATATTATAGGTATATATATTTATATATTCATATAATAAAAAAATCGTGGAAACTAAATTCCATTTGTACGTTCAATACGTGGTTGAACGATTTTTATCGTGTTTAGGTATACAAAAATAATATTTCAATGCGCGTGGGTATCGTTGCGAGTTTTGATCGGAACAAGTGTGCACGTGGGGTGGGTAAACGTATAAGTGACTAAAGAAAAATTCGCGTGTTCACTTTATTGTCGTTCAATGTATATAATACATTTCCCATCACACCCCAGTGTGTCACCAACCTAACCCAACATCAAATTCTAGATAATTCTTTTCTTTTCACCACTGTATATTTAATAATATTTTTTCTTAAGCTCAAAATGTGTGAATGTATGTTCCATAAAAAATGTCTAATTTGTAATAAAAAGAATAAGATATGCTGATTTATTAAATATTTCTAAGCAGTTTATATATTTGAAAAATTAAAAAAATAAAATAAAAAATAAAAAATATATTAAAAGTTAGTAGGTATTATTGTTTTTATATAAACTGTATAACATACATAAATATTAAACTTAAAAGTTTTTAATCGGGTTAAAATTACTGTGAAAATTATATTTAGTTATATAATTATTTATTTCATTAAATTTATATTTTTGCATAGAAATCCATTATTTATATACTCGTAAAATAAGTAATATTTTCACGCACGAAATTATTGGATAATGTAAAAAAAATGCCTTTTATATAAAATATGTTAAACTATGTAATATTAAACTTAGCTAATTTTATTTAGAACAGTTACGTATTAATAATACGTATCTAACACTCATGTTGGTAAATTTTATCTGCTTGTTACAAACTATGTACTTACATATAAATCATAGTCCCACACATAACTTATTATGTATAGTATTTCTACTATAACACACATACAAATACATACTGTCACTATCCGTTTGACCTAAACTCCAAAGACTTTCGTGCTGCTTCATCAAAAATCTATATACGATTTCCGTGACGTATATAATACCAATGACATAATAACGTTATAAATTAATAATAGCACTACTTAATTTCAATTTTTTTGATGGTCAGTAAAGTTTATGGTGAAAAATTCTAAACTTTTAATCTTTATGTTAAAATGATCAATAGTTTAACGCTAAATAAAGGCATAGAAAACCCATAGGCGCAATTTGGTTTAAATTTATGGGGGTGCTAGATTTAAGTTGATCAAAGTGACCCGTGAGTAACTGCTTACTTTCACATAAAAATTCAATGTTGTTAATAAAAATTTGGAGGTGCTAGTATGAAATTTTGTGGTGCTAAGCACCCCCAAATTGCGCCTATGAGAATATCACAGTAGTCCCAAGTCACTGGTGAGAAAATAATATAAAAATTAACTACCAAATATACTTCACATGTTGCTGAGAATTTTTTTAATGGCGTACAAAATCGATGCTAATTGTGTGTGTTGTGCAATAGAAATGTCCAAACGAAATATTATTGAATCTCTCAATCTCGACGGCAATCTTTTGTTGTTTGTTAATTATTAACGTCGATGCCCATGCACTAGTAACTGTTTTCTCGTCGTAACAATTTCGACTACTCATTTTTTTTTTTTTAAACGATGAGTATTGTACAAACGAAACAAGCTATATTTTTGAATTCTATAGTCGTTGCATTCGGCAGTGATGTTTGACGTGTACAGTAATATACACAGTCAATGAGCTTTTGACGACAGTGATCGATTATTTCGTTTTTAAACTTTAGCGTCTTATGATGGTTTAACAACCTGTTTGGTGTGTTAGTGTAAATCGTCATAATATGATGTACTTATTCAGACACTAGATATCACAGATTAAATGTTATCGATGCATGACAGTACAATAAGATTTCGGTATGAAAGTTTGGGATTTTTATAGTGGTGTAGCATCGAAGGTATCATAATATAGTACATATTTTAATATTGTGTTTCTTAATTTTATCTTTCGGTGGAGCTTTCTTAGCGTTCAATTTTGGTTTATAGGTAACACTATAATACCTAACACATTCAAACTTTGTATTTATAGTTGAATAGGTAATTTTATATGGGTGTTTGTCAAAAGTCACAAGTTTGGAGGGGTCTTGAGACCATTTTTTCAAAATTTGAGTAAATACAACAAACATTATAATCTACATAAAGAAATTTTAACTGCAGTTTTGGATACTTATCGATTAAGCTACATGTTATTCGATATGACTGGGATGTATGTAGGATGGACTTAGGTATACATCAGTAAAAATTAAATATACATAAGTGTAGCTGGATATATTGAGGCGGTTCTCTGAACGCAGTACAAGACAACTCGTAATTCTGATGGTTGTGCATGCATGTGTTTTTCACACTCAGACTCAGACTAGGTTGTGCATTTTAGCATGGTTTTAAAAGATTAAAATCTCATACAAAATACCTACCATATTTAAACAGATTATATATAAATAGAGATTTAACTCAGGACTTTTAGACTGTTTGTTGCATAAAACGACTTAAAATACATTTGAATTCAATTTTTTTTTCATACAAATATGATAAATATTATAGCATTGTGCACATATTATTATGTTATTTTATACGGTTTTATAGTAAACATTTAAACAAATATACGAACGAATATAAAAGTGCATAAAATTGTATAATGTATAGATAGTATATACTTACATATTAATTTTTACTGAGTCGGTGTAAAGTGGGCTGAGGGAAAATGTGTTATGGACATATTTTAATGTTTTATAGGAAAGACAAAAGAATGGGAATAATACGAAAAAGTATTCGTGAATATAAAAGTATATAGGTATGTAAATTGTTTTAATATAAAAAGCGCTTTTAAACAGTAATAAAATCTAAAATTACACTGTTAATAATGTTCGAAGTGCACGCTTTACTGCACAATTATTTTACATGATATCATATTAAATAGAATATGAAATAACAGTTGGTAAACAGTGTACGTAAATGTGCAAGTAAAAACAATATTTTTTTTAACACATAAAGACACTTGCACCGACTACTCGGCCATTTTTTTATACTAATCGGAGAATATATTAAGTGCTCAGGAAATATGTTTCAAGAGTACCCATGCCTATAAATAATATCGTTAAGAGTTTATTATTTACAAATTGGATTATTTTTAATTCATCAGTATTCAGTGTAAGCGAAACAATAAATTGCGTTCCTTTAAAATGCGTGAACACACAAACTAATTTTATTTTCATTACATGTTGTAGAATGACGCATAATATAGTGATGTTCGAAACTTCAAATGTGCAATTATATAAGTAATAACAAGTAAATTAGACAAGAAATATAATAAAAATAAAAAAATAAACAAAAATGAGAAAATAACAATGAAATATCACGCGAGATATTATAAAAGTATAGAACAATAAAAAAGAGTTTGGAAAAAATAAATAAAATAGTAAAAGTAAAAAGTGAAGCGTTTGTAAGGTAACGAGTTTAGTCGTTGTTACAAAGAACGAAAACGCGCACCTATTCAAATATTTATAAATCTTGAAAAATGTTTAAGCTCGTATAATACGTGTGTGTTAGTTTGAGAACTTTTCTATATTATTCAAGTGTGAAATTCTATCGTACTTCACTGAATTTGTATTCTTTATTTCTTAGAAGTTTATCTAATTTCTGCCTTTTATGTTCTATTCCTCGAGATTTACAGTTGAAAAAATATTATTTCGACTTCAATAATCAAATGTATTTGTTATTTACAAATATATTATAATTTGAAAAATATAAGATAACAGCTAGCCCAAAATATTTTAATTCGAATGTCGTTTTGTTTATCAAAAACATAGATTTGTCAAAATTTAGAATTTAGAATTTTTTATTTTTACTTTCAGCCCAACGATAATTTACCGCCTCCTGCTTTTTTTTTTTTTATTTTACTTTTTAAACCAACTTTCATTCTAAATATTTTAGATTGTGATAAATATTATTATGATGAAAAAAAATGTAGTACATAATATATGTAGCATAGTTATATAATTTATTATACCTAAAAAACTATTATTTAAACTTCGAACATTGGAAAAAAAAATTTATTTACTTCAGTAACAAACTCAAAAACATTGAAAAATTAAAAATGTAAGTGAAATATAATTATTGAAATTTCGATCCTTAAAAAGTAATAATAATAATATAATCCACGACTTTAGTAACAAAGTTTAACATAAAAAAGTAAAAATAAAAAATCCTTTTCGTTCTTATTATACTAATGAATTTATAAATATCGAACCTCATCCTCATCAGAAACAGATATTTCGTTATCTTGACAATTATCACACGTTAGGTACGTGATGAGTTGTTTTGACAAATTATTTTGTCACAAGAGGAGCATTGAAGTCTATTTATATTATTTTTTTTCGGACCACAAATGTAACAAAAGTATCTTTTGTTTGATATTTTCTCACTTGTGTTTTTGTTATATAGAAGAGTGAATACCTACTCAAAAAAACACTTATGTCTTTAGGAAGCGAACTCATTTTTAATCATTTTATCAAGTTATCGTCTATCAGGTCTACAGTCAGTCCGAAAATAGGTATAATTCCATCTTTTTAAGGTTTTCAAAGAGTATAGTTGTCCATCTGATAAATTGCAATAGAGTTTATCCAAGCAATATCCAAATATCGTAAAAAATTATAATAGGCCATCTTTTGTTTTTCGTTGTTTCGAAATGTTTAACACATAAGTGTCTACTCTATTTTTTATGACATTATAATCCATAACTTTGACTGGCTTTCTAGTTTCATCAGAAAAAAAAATGTAATTATTGAAATAATAGCGATAACTAGCTGTCTTATATTAGAATTGATCATTGTTCTAAATTTTAGAATAAAAAATATTTAAAATGGTTAAAATTATATTTTATAAAAAAAAAAAAACACAAATAATAAGTAATTTAATGTTGACAAAAGTTTTTCTATTAATCGAATATGATTTATTTGATATAATTATATAATTTGTATTAAATCATATTTAAATAAAAACGTGTTTAACTATTCAATATTATATTAGATATTTTTTTGATTTTAATATGTGTATTCAACTCGACATTGCTTGCATAAAAACAAAAAAAAAACTTTAGTAAAAACAATGCAATCTTGAATGGAAAATAAATGATATAACTTATTTGTAACTTAAAGACATGACTATAAGGAACACTAAGAAAGAAAGAGCTCCAGGGAAATCAAAATGATCGCGGATAGTCGAAAAATTAAAACGTTATAGGATGAGTAAATCACATTAAATATGCAAAAGAAAATATAATAATATAAAGTAGGTAATATGATTTTCAAAAATAGAATAAAATAACACGTATTATGTATATAAACTGGTATGGTCCATGGGGGATATTAAACTTGTTACTATATTAGTAATACAATAAAATACTTGACTAAAAGTTCTACACAAATTTAAAACAAACAACTTTATTGCTTATGTCTACTTTAAGTTAATTATAATTTATAATTGTAATAATTGGTATGTAAATTTATAAATTACTTCTTAATAGTTTTTTACATCTCCAACATTCATTTAAATGTTACGAAGAATAAGTTAGGTTATAAACAATAAGAAACAATCGTATATGTAATATGGTATAACAATGTATGGGAGGGGAGCGATTAAGTATTAAGTCATAAAATTCAATTTTTGGGTGTTTTACATAGCTATATGGTGATTGTTGGTAGTTTCTTCTTATTTTATAATTTATGATTTTACTTGTATTCATACAAATTATGAGTTTTTATGATATTATTGTCATAACATGGTGACCTGTTAAATATAAGCTATCCAAAAAAGTAGGTGCTAGGTGCTATTCGAGTCTGCAATGAAGTACCACATTTTATGTCTTCTGTGTCATTGGAAACCGTTACCAAGGGTAACCAGGGTAACCGTAACATAACATAAAGGAGGGTTTCCACCACATACGTGTACGTGTACGTACTTAGAAAATTATTTTCTGTGATTGGTTGGTATGCATGGTAAGATTTTGGTATACCAGAAAGTTTATACGTTCCAACCAATCACAGAAAAGTATTTTTATGCACGTACACTTACACGTATGTAGTGGAAACCCGCCTTTACACTTTTCGATTCTGTGTGCCAAGGCAGATAATTTTCCGTTACGCTTTTTTGGTAACGCTATTTCGGTAACGCTTTTCGAATCTATGTGCCAAAGAAAAGATATAAAATGTCAAAAGGCAGTTAAAACTTATGAATATAATATTTATTTCGTCGTATCTTAGAGTTAGTATATAATAGGAGTTTTTCAGGTAGTAAGTTTATATGGGCGGGACCGGTTCGCCTAGATATCCGTTTCGACCAAAACCATTATAGTCATTTAAAATTAAGTTGGACATTTTTTTTTCAAATAATATAATATATTTTTATTTTTACTAAAATGTTTGTAAAAAAGTCGTCACAAAAGTTAAAAATAAAATACATAAACAACTATGCATTATCAGTGATAAATTATCACAGTTATAGTATAAATTACCAATAATTCTTATCTACTAAAAACTATTAAAATAATCGTTACATAATATAATATATTATTGTTTAGTAAAATTATTATAACTTCATTACTAAAAGTATAGTACACAATGATATTCAGATAGAAACGACAAACGTAAATAAAAATATATAGCGTTGAAATACCAAATATTAAAAAAAAAAAAAAAAAAAGACAAAAAACGAATGAAAAACAAAAATACAACAAAAACGTATACTTGTATATAGATCTGGTGACATAACTACATAGATATATAATTAGTAAAAAGCATGTGTAGAAATCAAAAATAATAATACCTGTATTTTGTAATGACTTTTACAACAATTTTACTAAAAAATAAAGATATATTAAATTATTTAAAAACCATTGAAAATTTACAAATATTTATAAAATATATTTATATATATCATATGTATACCATATTATTCATGAATAAATCAATACAAATATAAAAATATTTTATAATATATATATATATATATATATATAGTTTTTATGTAACATAATGTTTATATTATAGTTATCAATATTTATATTCACGAAAAGGCTTGTGCACAGGATTTTTTCATGGAGGGGGTTATGAAAAGAACTATGATATTATAAAAAAACATTTATTTATATTAATCTGATGTTAATGTTTTAAGTATTATAAAATTATTTATTACTGACAGGTTGTTTAATAATAAATTATACTTCATAAGTCTTACAGAAGTAAACTTTCTTTTAATTCGATAAAACCAATGGCTGTTGCTAACCTAGATTCATATAATGACATTAATTTAACCCCCCAAACCTTCACTTATGCATGGACCTTTCCACTAAAGTTTTATAATATCTGTGAATTATCTGAATTACATTATATTTTATGTAATATGTATTGTAATGAGTTAAACAATATGGGAATAGATATGATAATGGTGAATGGTCAGTTAGTTTAAGAATAACAATATAGTTTGAGTTTATTATTATGTTTGCATAAAAATCTATTATTATTTTTGATTTGATATCCTTAACTCATTACTTATATGTTTATACTTAATACAATGTTTAGTATGTGGACGAGTACAGGAGTTTTCCTTTATATATATATTATAAAACAAAGTGTGATAGGTAAGTGTTAAATACAGATGTCACCTAACTTTTGTAGAACTTGCATTCCATATTTATCCTTTTGGATGTTGAATTAGATGGTTTATTGAGGAGTTAATAAAATATAAGAATATATTGAAATAATATTTTAATGTTTAGAAATGACACATAAAGGATTAACTTAAATTTAGAAAGAACTAGTATTTTGAAAGTGTATAATAACTGAATGAAAATGTAGTGAGCGACCGATTAAGCCTGTTATTGTGTTTCATGTGGGATTTTGTATAATATAATGTTGTAAGATGCCATCTTTGCTCGTAATTAAATCATAGATTACGACACGTCTTAAACATTTGTGTGTTGTATGTGTGACATTATTACTATTGGGTATTTTATTGTGATATGGCACTTAGTGTAATAATTGGCGTATTTAAATTTATCGGAAATTCAATTAATATGGTATTTAATTTATTTTACTAACTATGAATGTCACCTAATAAATATGTAAAATATGTAATTTATGATATATTATAAATTATAAAATGTATCATTACAGTATACCTCACTGTCCAAGTTTTATATTATAAATCTATGATCATAAATCATCAAATTACTTTTAGAATATCTACAGTTTAGTAACTCAGATAATTAGATTTAGATGATTTAATATTTTTAGTGAATGGTAAATAAAAAATAAACAGTATAAATAGTATTTTTAGTGTTCCTGATTTTAAAACGAATTTTGTATTGCTTTAAAAACTGTTTAAATTACATTGCTGAAAATCTATGTCCTATTTGGAAATGTATAATATTAAAGAATACATACAAATTAAAAAAAAAAAAAAAAATCGAAATTCAAATAAACGATTAATTTAAGGATAAACGTGTATGAAATCTAATCGAATATATGCTTTCGAATCACATTATCACGCGCTTGATTGTTCCCCAAGCCGGTTATTGTGATTTTGACGGACCGAAATATTTTTAGTTTTGTGTCCCGCTAGATTCGAATGGTGTTAATAGTATTATTTCAAATCGTAATTTTTATTATTTCGTCTAAGTGCTACGTGGGAGAGTTCACATGAATACGTCTATGGTCCCGCCCGAGGGACTGTAGGAAGAGTTCGTGATTTTGCCGTTTAAATGAACGGTGTATATATATTATGTAGTGAGAACGTAACGCTGTCAATAATGCGTATTATGTGGTTCTTATACACATATATTCATAACATGACGTGTCTTCGACGCGGTGGAGTTCATCATCCGGAATACCGCGCGTGCACTGAGTTATATCCGTCTGATCGTTGTTCATGTTTAGAAGTTGTGACATATGGTGAAAACTTTGATTCTATCAGTGCATAACTTTTTGAACGCTTCAGGACGACGGACTACGTCCACTTTTAAAAGTACAAGATCACACCATCCAACTATACATATTAGTTTTCGTTCAGACCCGAAGCACTACAGTCGCAGGTATTATATAAGAATTTTTTTTCTGTTGAACATGCATTTATTCACTGTTTCGTTGTTAACTCTACTATACACAATCTATCATCATATTAATGCATAAATTAATCAATTAATTAATTGAGTTAAAAATTGTAATTACTATTATAGTACGACTATTAACAATAATAGTTCAGACTTATGAGTCGCCACACAAGCCTACTCAGTGATGTCCATTATACATTGTACACTATATTACGTTATCTATATTGTAATATTTTGTATTTTTTAAATAAATAAATAAATAATAATAATAATTATTATTATTATAAATTTAATATTGGACAGAATCTCAGTTATACATATAAATAATAAGATATGTGTCAATGATAGAAATTTTAAGTTATTAAGTGTATTGACACTTTTTTTTCGTGAGAAGTATCTGGAATTTGTTTAGTTAAAAATATACGTGAGACATATTGTCCACTTAAAAAAAAAAAAAAAAAATGAAAGGTGATTCTGATAACCTAATTTATCATGGATGGTAAACAATTGTCATTACTTTATTTAGTTGTCCATCAGTCATATAACATGCTAGTGGCTAGTATAAATAAGTGTTAAAAGTTTAGTTTGTTAAATATATGTAATCATCTATTTGTGGATTTATACATAATGTTTCTAATCTAATTAAAATGTTTGAATTTTGATAAATAACATAACAAAGTTGTTAATATGCAATAGGTTCTTACCCACTAACTATTCATTATTGAATAAATAATCAAAAATATAATAACATAGTAACTAAGTAGTAGATTCTAATGCCATATTGTTAAACGAGAATGATTTTTAAAGATACAGACACTACAAGTAATATGTATATTAATAGCCATGTTAGTCTTTATGCTAATTACGCGATATTTTAGTAGCATTAAGTAGTGATAAGAGTTATTATTGTAAAATAAGGCATAAGAACTGACTGCACGTATTATAGCTATACACTTGTATAAAATAGGTATTATAGGTATAATATTGTACGGCCCTCGTAAAGAGACGCACTACATAGAACATATTTTGCATTCAGTATAACCATAATCCTCGTATTCTTAGCTTTTGTACCTATTACAGTGTATTGAATATTCACCAAACTGCGATTTGTGTTAGTACGCTAGATGTTTTCATACTATTTGAACTTTTATGCAAGTTATAGGCAAATTTGTCTGTATGTTGTGCGTGGGCCAAAAAGAGCAAACGGATATAATCTTAAGTAAATATAATAACAACGATTACCTAGGTACATTAATATGTTTTAGATCAATGTATTTTGAAATGTAATATTATTTTGGAACGCGTGTTGCGTAAACAATAATATATCGACACCACACAGTATTCCACACACACCCGCCTATACACTCGCATCATGATGTATATACCCGAACGTTCGCACATATCACACCATATTATAATATAGGTGTCGAAGGCGATCGTCATTATGTCAATACTGTAATATTATATATTTTGTAATACACACAAATGCACGTTTATTAAACGTCGGACGAAACGAGCGCATTACGACCGATCGAAGAAAATATACTGACAATTTTTCGTACAGGTGTCAGCGCGGTGGACGATTAATACGTTTCCGCGTACGTGTGTATTATAATATTATAGACGAGCTCCTTCCCTCCCTCCTCTTTCTCTCTCTCTCCCTCTCTCTCTCGTGTGCGCGCGTTCGCGTGTGTGTGTGTGTGTCCGTGTGCGTATAATGTACCTATATAATATAACTAAATATATTATGCGAACACGCTTGGCCGTTTCCTTATACTCGACGCACGGGCCGGAAGACGTCCGAGGGCTGATGGGGGTGGGGGGCGGGGGTGAAGGTATAATGTGGATAGGACGGGGTGGCAGGGACAGCGATAATATTGATTTACATTTGCAGTATAGAACCACCACATGGAGTACCTGGCGAGTACGAAACATCGAGACATCGAATATACATGTACACATATATGTATATATATATACAATAAACATACATAATATGTTTAGGTATATATATATATATTGAAATGATAGTAAACGTGTATGCAATCGTATGGCCCAGCGCACTTCCGCGAGTATTTACGACACACGATAATATAATATACATACGTAGGTATAGTTTAGTAGTGATGTTTATTATTTATGTATAACCGTACAGGTATACATCCTGATGTGTATTATTGTTATTTTCAGTTGACCTGACGATTCCGTCAATATAGTGTCGTCATATATAATTTAGGTATTTTTATTAATTATTAAAAAAATGTAATCTATGTGATATATACATATTAATATATTATACTGTATTAGATTTTTTTTTTTTTTTTTTTTGAGGGATTGGTGACATATCCGTAAAACGTACAAATCAATATCAATACGTATGTGTTTAATTCAATATTATCATGTTATGTACAATACGTGAGATTCTTTAACGAATCATTCCTTGCCATTGCTTTCCCTTAGTGCTCATACGATTGCTTCAAGTTCCAAAGTCATACACTCAATATGTTAATAATTAACATTGATATTCATTAATTGGATTGTGCGACGCCGTGCCCTCTCCCCACCGTATCAAAGTCAACACTCGACCACTGCAGCTTCTATATGTTTAGCGAACATAATTATGTCTGATATATATGAATATAATACAATTGTTTTATATTTAAGTTAGATTTTAGCAGCTGATTATTTTTCTCTATATACAATATAGGTACCCATTAGACATATAGACTCAGGCGGTTCTTTTCATCCGGTGGTTTAACGCTGACTACTTTATCGATAAGACATCAACAACTTTTACCCCTTGTACATAAATATATATACGGGATATAATCAAAATATCATTAATGCCTTTAATTTTAGGGTCATAACTTATTGTTATGAATTGAAAGAAATAACAGAAGCCAGATTTCATAGTTACGCGCCCGTGTATATTATACAAAACCGAGGATCAATTCAATATTAACAGTTTATTAAATATATAATACCGGGTGATCCATTTAACCTAGGATAAACATCTACTAATTTTTTTTCGAAAATTACAATATGCATTTTTTGAAATCAAATCAAATCAAATCTGAATCGAAATCAGAATTTTTTTTTTTTAGAGTTCTTCGATGTATAAAAATCGAATTACGAATGAGTAGCTTACGATCTATTAACACTTATTTAAAACTATGCTTGATAAACTATTTATCCGAAATTTTAATTTTATAAATCGAAATACTTCGAATAATATTTTGCTTCGGATTATGAAAATCAAAATGTATGCTATCATCGACATAGTAAAAACTTAAACATTTATAATTCACTTTCCCACAAAATTGTTGTTTTGTCATTATTTAAAAATGTCTTACGTTAAATGGATCATTCCGTACAATGAAATTAATTTGTTATGAATTCGGAGAAATAAAAAATAATAATTTTCTGTGCAAATGTGCAACGTGTATTACGGTAAACTGCAAGAAAAAGAGCCACGAATATCGATTTTACATACGAACACTCATTATGTAATATGTTCAAGACATATAATTATTTGTAATTTAAATACTGGCGAAATCGACTACTTATATTATGTCCGTAATATTTAAGAAGAAATTCAAATTTATGACATTTATTCAGAGCTCGTCTATAATAAATAATAACAAACAAACAGTAAATTTTGTCATGAAGCTATAATTGTACGTACAAAAACAAAAACTGTAATTGATATTTTTAATTAGAGTAATTTTCTTCGTTTTTCGAGTAAAAAACACATACAAAAGATTTTAATGTTCCACGTTTAATATTTTATGTAAAACAGTACCTGAAATTTCTTTATCCGAAAAACGTGACAATATAAATTATATTAATTAAGGCCTTCCAAACCAACCCCGTAATACCTAATATAAATAATAATAGACTAAATACAAGACCAAAAAATCTCGTAAGTTAATATTTTATTGTATAAATGTGGTTGTGTTTTTATTTTTATTTTTATGTACATACAATTAACTGCTTTTTTGTGCTGTATAATATATAAGTAATATAAAGTTCTTCTAAAGTTTTTAATTGTAATGTATTTTATTCGCTAAGTGAGTGAGGTATACCTACTACCAAATAAACTCATATGTTCTTAGAGTATAATACACTAAAAGTTTTCAGCCATGGCAGATTTACCACAGAAGTTTTTGTTGTTTTTTTATAAGAACGTTAAGAAATGTTTAGCAGTCCATGAATATACATTATACATGTGTGTATGCAATATGCATATATATTATACATTCAATGAATGCATCAAAAATGAGTTTCATGTTGCCGACGACCGTAAAATATCATGCAATGCAAGTATAAAATATTTATCATCATTTCTTTGTATATTAATTCAAGAAACGTTTAAAAAAAAAAAAGTTATTTTTTTAAACTTTTCTCCAAGAAAATCAATAAGAAACACATGAATAAAAAGGAAATTAATAAGAAAACGAACCCTGTGGTGGTCGAACAAACACCCAATTACTATAATTCCGTTTTAATCGGAAATCTATTACTTTGGGACACGGACAGTGCCGGATATTGAAGTACAACGTTTTGTTTTTAAATAATAGCATTCTCCGAATCGTATTATTGTACATTTGCTTATTACGAAAGAAATCTGAAAAACTCACAAATTACAACATTTCCATATTATGATTGAATGTTGAAAATATTATTTTCGAATTGTATTCAATAATGGAGTACCAAATTATTAATATGGTGCACGTCTTTATTTCGTCAACAAGAGAAAAAACAAAACATTTTTTTTTTTTTTTTTATGAAGTTTATAAGAAATTACCAATTTACCATTATATTATAATACACAGTAATACAATCATAGTTTTTTTTATATATATATGTATAATATCTGTTGAAATATCATTTGAAATGTTTTGTTTTGAGTTTCTTTTACGTAAGCTTTGTTTTTAATTAAAATCAAATTTTAATTATTTGCATAATATTTATAAATTATTAAAAATAGTTATAGTTATAGTGATTGTAAAAATAAGAAGATAATGGAAGATTCCTATTAGAACTTTATCAATCAATCGCTCGTAATATTCATTAAATTAGCACAATTTTCCTGTTGACTATCAGGATATAAACCAAACTGCACTAATGATACATATATTATTAAATGTTTCTGTTAGTTTATTTTAATAAAAATTCATTTTATATTTTGATAATTATAATAATAAAATGTTTGCGCGTAAATATCTCTGTACAGTCATACATTAATTACTGCAGAATGTATATTCGCAGACGGTTATGTAAACAAAAATATTTTATATAAAACCGTTTCAGTGCTTAGTATTAATATAATATTCATATAATTCTCGAATTGTTTTTGGAACATGTTTTGCAGTATATATATTATACACTTGTATCAGCACGTGAATAAATCACATATACGTACGTACGTTTATATGAAAAATAACTGTGGGGTTAAAGTCACGGAAATCTAACATTTTCAGTAGTGTGAGGAGGGTTAATTGAACGTTATATACTATGTTATTATTGTTATATATATATAATATATATACATTGCAGACCATTCTGAATTATCGTGACTCATGATTTTTAATAATTTTTAGCCGAGTAATTTTAAAATGGGCTAATATAGCTGCGGTAGCTGTAGTATACTGTATACAGTGTATCGTGATATTTATTCGATACACGCGTGTGCGGAAAAAATGGTTTGAGTAAATTGGTTTTCGTTAAATTAACTAATTTATTTATTGTATACAAGGTACATCGATTTTATAATACGTATATTACGCATTCAATATATATATATTATTACTGCGTCCTCCGTGTAAGAACTCTACGTAAATTGTGCGTCCTACAAGACAAAATTACTGCCGTTTTCCAAGGACGCGTCTGTTCCGATTAGTAATCGGAGTGGTTTAATTTTTCCATTTCGTCGGTATACTTTCAAGCAAAGTGAAAATTTCGGTTTAAGCCGGCTCAATGGTAACTTCAATTATCATGATATTTAATCGTCGTTGTCGTATAGTCACGTCGAACCCGATGGTTGCGACCGATGCGCCTAGCTCACGCGCGTAATAGGTGTAGGTACGCGTACGGCGGATGCGCTGTGTCAGTGTAACCGAATGATATAATAACAGTTTACAATAGAACATTTAACATTACAAACGCCATGCAAATATATGTTTATTACGGTGGTACGGTTCGTATTGAGCAAACAGTTTACAAGTCATAAACACAAAAATATATCGTGCACAAAGCGGAGAACGTTTCAATACTGTGTGCACATCGAACACGAATAGGCACGCAGACACACAAGCTTGTTTGTTTATTTTTCATATTGCCTATTTAATATTATTGTGTAATATAATTATAATCACACATTTCAACTTTATTAGTGTATATCTAGTATTTCAATCGCTCGTTTCGTTGTTTATAATAAATACAAATCCTAACCAAAACTACACGTTAACCTGCATAATATATGAAAGCATTGGCATCAAAGAGTTCTGTGTAAAAATATCAGCATTGTTCAGTTGAGTGTTTTTATTGTTAAAAAGTAAAAAAAAAAAAATGTACTTCCACCAAAGCAATATTTAAATTGTTAGCGTCAAAAAATATGCAAAGTTTCATTCCATCAATTTAATTTTAAGTATTGAACAAAAAAATCCTTTTAAGTACTCAAAATATTAAATAACTTTAAAATTCCAGTACCTGTGGAAATGAAAAGTTGTACGGATAGCATTTTTTTGTTCCAATTTTCTCTTTCATAAAACAAAACTTTCGATGGATTCCAAATAATTAATTTGGATTCTGAATAAATATTTCAGAAATGATTTTCAATGTTACCTACCAATAAAATAAAATAATATATTTAGGTACATATGTAGAATATTATAAATAATAAATATAAATAAAAATATATTTCCTAATATCTCAAATATTTCGGTATTTTACTATATTGGTAACCATTCCCCGCGTAAAGTGTTCTAAAAATAATAAATATTATAATTCACGAAAATTATAATATAATTGCATTAAAATTATTTCCAATAACATTTTTTGTTTCCCAATAACGTATGTTTTGTTAAGTATCAATTATGTTTCTGTTTATCCAACACAGTATTTGACTAAAACTGCATGAGTTATATAAAACATTTATTTTATCTAATTTCTTAAATATGTAATGAAATACATTAATTTCCAGACGAAAAATGCAGAAAAATAATCGTTAACCAAATCGTTAAAAAATTATTTTTGATATTGTTTAGTATACCTAGAACCTTCTTTTGATTTCAATTTCTCGAGCCTACAAGTATAATATCGTATCTTATGTGTTCTTTATATTTTACCAATATACATGTTTTAGTCTTATAGCCATTGATTGTGATTCATGAAGTATATTTTTTCATCATATATTGTTCACGCTCTCCAGGTTCTTTGCATAATAAACCTCACTGCTCCCCATACAATATGTGCGACTCCAATTTTAATAATATGACGAACGAAATGATGCCGCTTGTATCTATAATAAACTGACTGTAAACTATCTGTAGACCTCTTTATCTCAGGTAAATTGCCTCGTTATAGCTTATGACTTTTTACGAAATATTATCATCATAAATTTAAACTCTGGACAGTTCCTAAGACCACACCTGCGGGCAGTGGCGGATCTAGTATTTTGTTTTTTTTTTTTTTGGGGGAGGGGGCAATATTTTTTTACATTAGTACATATTTTTATAAAAACACTCATATTAGTATAATGATATTTTAAGATAAATTATTGTATGGTCATGAGGGGCAGGCCCCTCTGGCCCCCTCCTTAAATTCTCCACTGCATACGGGTTGTACCAAACAATAAAATAATAATAATAATATGCTTATGACCATTTCTATTTGTTATGCACTCGCCACTCTTTAAAAGTCAAACTATGACTTTATCTATCACTTAGCTTAGCGTTCTCAGTGGGTCGTCAACATTTTTGTTAGTTCTATAAATGCTAAGATATTTATAATATTTTATACTGTATACACAATACACAGAAGCTATAACAATTGTAATGTTCTGTTATCAATTAAGCAAAAAAACAAGCACACACTTCGCATACGCTTCATTATTAAAAAATAAACTTGCAAAATTATATTCATTACGAACCTATAAACTGTATACTCTATAGTATAAACCAATAAATAATAAAAATAAGTAATAAACATACTTTTGTTTTTTAAAACTATAGGTTCTTATTGATCTTGTAAAAGTGAAAACATATTGGTCCCGATAGATTTTCAGTGAAAAATTGGGCCGTGGTCCTAAAAAGATTAAGAACCATTAACTTAGAACCAAAAACAATGGTCAATATAGAGTTTGGTATGATTTTGACTTTCGGCTAATATCACATTTTATATAACCACCTGGTTCTATTTTTAATTTTTTCGTAGGGATTTTTAATCGTAAGTCAATGTATATAAATATTCAATATACGTATCACATTAAGACATTGTTACTCTGATATCATACTTTATAATATTTGTTATAGATCATTGTCAATGTTTCTATGACACTGATCAAAAGAACAGCGTTTGCTCCAAAAAAAATTGCCAATTGCTATTACCGAGAGTGTAATCATAACATGAACCCATATTATAATGTACATAAAACGTATAATAATTTTGGTTTTTGAAAACACCTCGTGTTACCCGTACGCCGTAAATTAGGCAGACGGTTTAAAATAATTCCGCTCCACGAATGTTTATGCATAGGCTCGCGATTTTTGCCGTTCCTTTGATGTTGGACGCCTAACCGGGTTGGAGTCAAGTTCGACGACCTGATTTGTCCCGTCGCTTCTAATTTTATGCGCCTAAAGTACACACATACACACGTATCCATATATATATATATATATATTATATCTAATATATGCGTACGCTTATACTGACGGTTTTCAACGTCTAGGCGTGTCTGCGTTTGATGGCGAAGGACAGTAGTTGAAACTTTTGAACTTTAGTCGAGAAATAGGGGAACAACTAAAACACGTCGTTGTGACGTGGGCCGAGAAAATTGTACTTTATAATATATATATATATATATTGCATATACGCATAGCGTACCTATCTAGAGAATGTATAATCGATCAATAACCGTTTTAGAATCACACCGTATGTTATACCTATGTACCTACGTATTGCGCATCGCGTCTTGTTTATTCGTCCGATCATCTATCATTATTATCAAACAAACGCACGCTAATCCACTGCCTACGTATATATAATATATAAACGCACATGGCGAATTTAGAATTTATTCTATTGCAGTGTGTGGTTGTGAATCATATTAGTATCTTGGTCGTCATTTCTATAGATGTTAAAACAAACATAGTACGCACAAAAACTACAAACGCTGAAGAAATAATATAAGATAGGAATAATTCACCGGCGGTGTTATATAGTGTAGCCGTGTGATGAAGATAACGGTCTCAAAATCACATGTAAGTGATTAAGAGTTTTTTTTTTTTTAGTCGTAGCGATTTAGATTATTGAAATTAAAACTCAATTTATTATTTTATTATAAATTATAATGTTTTTTTTAATTATATTATTTTCAATTAAAATTAAAATTGAATTTATTACATTTTATAGATTTCAAAATTAAGGCTCTGTTGTTTAAAAACTAAAATTGTAGCTATATATCTATGTGAAATTCATTATTATTAATATCTACGCTGTATTATACTAATATGTTTCCAGTATCTATCTTTAAATCAAATTTTGTATACCTGTGTGATGTTATACTACATGTTCACTGAAATATACATGTATGTAATAGCCTAATGAAATTATGAAATCAGTTATTGTACACAATATAGACATACAATAGTGACCCGTCGGTCGCTGTTGTGTACAATTTCCAATCATTACAATGTTCGAATTTGGAAAATTATATACTTTGACTGGGTTTTGTGCAGAACCCACAAAATAATTATAAACACACCAAAACACGGTTATTATCTGTAGAAGATTTTATGTTCAGGTGCAAGTATTTGGATGTTTTTATCGATGACCAGAAGGTATCAATTGATTGAGTAGAACCTATTTTGTTTTTAAGTTAAAGCATTGATATTTAAGATGACAGTTTTGCATTTTAATTTTACAATTGTCAAAATTTTTGAAATTTATTATCATTTTTTTTTTTTATCGTGATTCTATTTTCGATTGATTTGACATTAGTAATCCATTATTATATAAGAAAAACGATTCTGGTCTGTCGTCTATATTTCTATTATTATTGGTATTATTATTGCTTTATTATAATATTATTTACTTTTCTAATAGTTATATGGTAGGTTGAATAAGAATACAGATGACATATGTACTAGGGAAAGAAGTGAATATAGGTTCGTCCAACTAATAATTTTAAATCATTTTAAATATTTTGAAAATACTAATCTGTATACTAATCAATACTATATTATGTTGTAGTAAAAATTAATGATAAATTATATATTTTTAACTAAAACAAAATACATAGAATATTTCAAATGCCTATAAATAGATTAAGACGAAGAGAAATATTTTGAAAGTTAAATCATGTAAAGAAAATGTCAATTGAAATAGCCAATGAAAGTTTCCATGA
>VUJU01001185.1:23057-35380 GCA_009835225.1 Aphis craccivora
ATTATTAAAATTTTATGAATTTTTAGATTTTTCCCGAATTGAGATATTTCATAAAAATCTGAACTTAAAACTATTTTTTAATTGAGAAAAGTTAAACTTATAAGAAACCTTGTATTAAATTTTCTAGAGTTTTTGAGCAGCCAATTTTTTTTTTTTTTAATATACTCATTTAAATTTATTTAAAAATTTGAGTTTTTTTACCTACCTAGTTATTTAATTTTGAATTACAGTAGAATTTTAAGTTTTTTCTTAATTCATTTTTAGTGTTTCGGGATTATTTTTATAAGTACTAGGATTAATTTAATGTATTATGAAATTTTTTGAAATTTCAGTGCCTTAAAAAATAACTTTATATTTTTGATATGATTTGACTCATTAGTCATATCATTCATAACTTACTGTGTTTGATAAAAACCTTTTCCCAACGGATTATGATGGATCGTTTGGATTTTCCAATGGTCAGACGTCCATCATTCCATATATATATTTTTTTAGTTAAACTATATAAGTACGTGTTATTGCAATATCTTTTTTCATGATCCATTGTGGTAAATATTGTATGTAGTAGTTTCGAATGTCAAATTCTATATATTGGTACATAATATTATAGCGGATGCTTGTTTTATTGGAGTAGTATTTTTTTTTTTTTTTTGTTTATAGATTGTAAAACATTAAGGGAAAACTACTCTAAGCTTTGATGTATAGATAAAAATGAATTGTAAGCATAATTATATTTATTATTTATGGTCTTCTATAATTCTATCCAAAATATGTTTCGAACAATTCAACAAATATTAAGTTTGATAAGAAAAATAATCTATTAGATAAAAAATAATGCCCTTAATTTATAAACTGATTAATTTATTGTTTGAATTAAACATAACAAATTTTAAAATACCAAGAACATTTTGATGAATACATATCTTCTTGAATCGGGAATGAAACCCATGTAATAAGTATAATATTTAAGCCTGAGTTACCTATATTGTTTACCACGGGATATAATAATGAGATAAGGCCATTGCTCAATATAGATTATTAATTATAGATTATTATAGATTATTATAATAAAAATATAGATTATTAATTATTATTATTATATAATATATCAGGGGTGGCCAAACTTTTTTTGGTCACGATCTACTTAACATATTTTTTTTGAGGATCGACTTCCATAATTTTTTTTTTTTTATTATTGAATAACTATAATTATTAAGAAACATATAGAACGAGTGACCCTAAAAATAAATTCTAACATGATCGACTGGGAAATTGTCTAAGATCGACTGTTTGGGCCACCGCTGTAATATATTGAATTATTAATACAGTTAACCGTGATAGTTTTTTCTAAAATTTGATTTCAGCTTTGTATTCTATTTTTTTTCCCAAAATGTCTATCTAAATTATTCGAGAATTGAATATTAGACTTAATTAGTTATAGCAAATATTCATTTAGCTGTAAAATTTAGTAAAACACAAAATCTATAAAATAGTAATATTAATATAATTACGGTATGGCTTACGAGATCGAATTAAGGTGTACATTTATTTCTGTTTGCTATCATAAAAATATTAAAAACATAAAACTAAAATATGATGTTTGCATTAAAATTAATAGTCACACCATATGGCTTTAAAGTCATGCGTACTAAGGTGCATTTACCAAGCTCTGAATCGATAATTTTCAATTTGGATTTTCGTGTGGTGTGTATAATTAGATCACAACGAAGTGTGATTAAATGTCAATCTCGTTTTTGAATAAAATAATCTCTGTCGCTGAATTTACACGCAATACAATTCATACACAAATTATCGTCGAGTTAATATAAAGAAACATGTAAAACGTGTGACTCAAGTACTCGGTTAAGATAGTTAACTGCAACTAACGTCAAGTTATTATGCAATAATTATAAATCATTACCATGCTGATACACATTCATTAATATTATTTCTGCAAAAAAACTATTAATCCTTTAAGATAAAGTCGCGTATTGTCTCTGTCTTACAAACATGTAACATAAAAAAATCTATACATTGGTTTTTTACTACAGTTAGTTTGTTTATAGTCAATATTATTTCAATATTCATCGAATTTTCCGGGTATAATAAAATAAACGGTTTTCAAGTGAAGAGTTTTATTTTTTATGTTTGTATTTAAAACAAGTCTTTATATAAATATTTTTTAAATTCATAATACTCAGTTAAAAATAAGAATATGAACAATTCATCTGTCAAACTTGGTTCACCTATACTTTCTTCTACAAATTCTATTATAATTTATAAGTGAATGTATTCTAATATTACCTACAAATGAAATACACGAGTATATAGTAAGAATACTGTACATGGATTCACTATGTTACACGCGTGTTAGACACGCCATGTGAGTACAATGTCCTCTTAATGTTTGTAGCTCTTGTCAGAATTTTCTTTCGTATAAATATCAAAAAACTACTGTATAATGTCTACAAGAACACGGGAAAATACACATTTGTACGTTTCTTCTTACTTATCAAGTATGAGTGAGTACATTATAGTACGTAATTATTATCCGATTTCGGGAGGGAAAAAACTTATCAAGTCCTCGGTCAAGCTAATCAGCACTATCAAAATATTATGACGTCATACACAATATTATCAGACTACTACTGTGATTTTTTTTTATCACGTCATTTATATAGCCACATCTTCTAGTAGGTCGTCGGGTTTTCACCGAAACCGTAACGGGTTGCAGGAGGTCGGCTAAATGATATATTACGTACGTATACAGAGTGCACTGCGGCGATGAGGGTGGCTGTCTGCGGTGGAGGGTGGCGTTTTGTGGCGATGAGGTGGTATTTGTGGTGGAAGGGATGTTTTCGACTGAAGGGGTCGTGGGTTTTCGGAGGGACGGGCCGGCGGCGCGACGGCGTATAAGTGTGCCGCCGTCGCGCCGCGCGCGTTCCTTTGAGCGACTACATACACTGCCACTATCCGCGCGTACGCACACCACCGACCGACCGAGTCCATCTCGTCCATGCCATTCAGTCGCACAACTGTTGCTCGACCGACCACGCCGTTCGCGCCCCTCCCCCGCAGCGTACGATCGCTGAAGTCATCCAAGACGATCTCGCCGGAGTGAAAATCTTATCGCCGTGGACCGTGAATTATTTAATTAAAAATAAAATCTCTAATACTAGCCGACGCTCCACGTGTCGTCTCGTGTGCTGCAGCCGTTTTCGTCATCGTCGTAGTCGTCTTTGATATCATCACTTCCCTCCGATCGTCATCTTACCGGTGTCGGGTTCTGTCTCGGGATCGTCTCGACGTAAGTGCGTGAGTTTACCAGTGCGCGACTCGTTCGTATCAATTTTTTTCATATCACAAATCACGTCCAATACGAACCGAATCTACGCGATTCTATGACGCTACGATGATGATGCGATCGACGACCGGCGAGACGACCGCCGAAGTCACAACGACGACCACGACCACGGTTGTTGTCGCCGTGTACGCGAACCGGATAATGCCGAAATCTCATTGAACCCGACGCGACGTTTGAGCGCTCAACGTATATTCACACGAATTCGTTGTTGTTATTGGTATATTATTATATTATATTTGACTGGCACGCAGTGTCGTCGTTGTGTAGACGTTACGTCGCGATGGCTCGATACATTATTCCTTTTGACGACATTTTACTGTACAACGTTTATATTATTGCCTTATAATGATAATAACAATTATTATTATTATTATTATCAATAACACTTATTAAATTATACAAGGCAACAATATCACAGATTAGATGATACATAGTATTATAGATATAAAGTTTCGTTGTGTGCACTTAGTATAATTGTAGGTATTGAACATGGTGTGATCACTAAGTCAGATTTTACGCGAACATTAACCGTAGAAATACTACCAATGAGTATAAGTAATATATCGACATTCTGGATACACTTAAGCGTTTGCCTTCGACGCTATAATAATTATAGACAGGTATTTATTGGTGAAATGCACCATGTCCGAGTTCTTCGTCAACGTTTTTCGTAAGTTATCGTTATTATTTATCATCAAGGTATTAATTCAGATGGTGGTATTTTGTTGAACTACCCTGAGATAATTTTTTTCTGTCTAAATTTTGTTTACTTTGTCAAAGTTTTTTTTTAAAAATTCTTGAAAATGTACGTGTTTATAATGGTCGATAGGTATTCATCGTACATCGATACGAGACTATTTCGTATCTGTACTTTCTTAAATTATATACCTTAATAATTGACATATTTTCGGCTATAAAAAGTTACTTAACAATAGTAGATTTAGTTACGAATTTGACGTATTATCGTGATTAATTCACTTATATAACTGATAATATTAAAGTTGCAAATGAAAATACAATTGTTGGTATTCACTGTAGTTGACTAATAGTGTAACGATAACGATGTGGTCTTATATTATGACAATGAAAACATTTTCATAATGAACTACCTATTATGTTTAACATAGATATAAAAACTTTATTATGAAGAATATAATATGGTCTCGTTGAATTAAAATGTTTAAACATTTTTCACCGCATTTATATTTAGTTAAAAAAATAAAAAAAAAATAAAAAATAAAAATTATAATAATTTTGTATTCAACTAATTAACGTTGTTATTAATTATTATGAACACTTTTAAATTATTTCTTACTCCTTTGCGTGCTAATATTTTCATAAATTGTCACCAAGTTTCCTTATAATTATTAAATGTAATTAGCATACATTTTAGAATTCGACATTTAATACTCGTTTGAGAAACTGTTATATTTTATTGTCATAACTTCATTAAGTAGTTTCCATTACACTTATTAATATAATATAGTAATACAGATATATACATATTACATAGTGTGTAAATGTATTTAATATAAAATATATGTATTGGTTTAATGGATAGTGGACGCACTATTATCATTTAATAATATACCTACATTGGAAAATAAAAATGTTTTTGACGAGACTATTGAAACATATTTTTTACTGTTGTATAGTCATCATTATATTACTATATAAATTCCAAAAAAATAAAAGCATCTTTCCCATTACAGCTGGTCCTTCTGAAAAATAACAATTTATACAGTTTTACAATATACCGTATTATAATATAGTGATATAATAATGTAAATAATGTAATGTATTTGAGTATTTCTCCCAGACGGATTTTTTTTTTGTTTGGATATTTAAGAACATTAATTTTCTTGGTTTAGATTAACAGTATTTTTATTTGTTGCATATATTACATAAACATAATAATATAATATGATATATTATATTTCTAACAACAACTGTAATATATTTTAATTTTATTCTATAATTCGTAATAAATATAATTGTCAGGAAAACCATATAGGCACACTTATACACTACGCCTTATAATATATTTTGTTCGATAAAATTAAGTGCTTTTAGTAATTATTTAGACGTTTAAATTAATAAATCAAGTAAAAATATCGTAAATAATTGTGTTTATACTTGGTTACTTGGTATTATGTTTGTCTCTAAATCAAGTAAAATCTTAAAATCTAATGATGAGTAATGATTTTTATAAATTATTCGAGGATCATTAATAATATGTTTAAGACTTATTTATCTATTTTTTTAAAAAACTATTATTTATATTTTATTTATGCCGTAAAATATTATGTCTTTTTATGTTGTAAGTTAGAACATATTTTATAATAATATATTATTATTGGCGGCCAGTCGGTTGAATGTTCTTTAGTTTTTGCCTAATTCAATTGTTTTTCAGTATACCATTAAATTATAAAGTTGAAATCCCATTATCCAATTCCAACCAACTTTGATAAGTGATTAAACGATTATTAATGATGTAAACTGTAAACTAAATGGACTGCTTATTATGTCGTGGCAATATTATGTTGACCTGTGTATTTTCAACCTATAACACGCTTTATATTATATCTAGAATTGTATTATTGACCACATAATTTAATATGTGATCTAATCGAACAAATTAAATTGCTTCGTCGTTCAATTTCTAACCAACATTTTTAACATTTCAAAGATTTTTTGAAGTGTTTTATGTTTTATTTTTAGTCACATAAAAAATATTCCGTAACTTTTATTCTACCAATCTGTTAAACAATTTATAAAATATCTATCTAGCTGCTTTATATTATGTATAATATATAATAATAATAATTTATGTATAATTTATAAAATAATACAATTAATTATTATCGAAAAATGTAATGGAATATATTTAATATACAAATAAAATTTATATTATTCATGATTAATAATAAAAAAAAAAAAAAAAAAAAAAAAAAAAAAAAAAATAGATAAAACGTAAAGCTTAATATGTATATTTAATTTTGAAACCAATATGAATTATAAAACGGAGGGTATCATTAAGTTGACATTTTTGGAGAAAAAAGAATTAATATAATATGAACAACTGGGACAGGAAAAATAAAGGTATTTTAAATTTAGTTTCACGTGAGAAATAATTAATTATATATAGTTAATTAGTTATATTAAATATAAATATTAAATTATTTATTAATTGTTATTTATCAATATAATTATACACAAATGAGCATTTCTCTTTTTTTTTTTATTCTCTATAAAAAGTTATGTTTATAAATTAAATGTATTTTATCTTTATGTATTAATTATCGTGATAACGCCATATAAATTATCTTTAATAATTATGAACGCAGAACGAATTAATACATATTTGATTTTTACTTAGAGTTGCTCTTTAAATTTGTTTTTTTTTACATCTGTTACAATAATATAGAAATAGTTGCATCTTATGAAGTTATAAAATCATCAGAAAAATATTATTCAAAATAATACTCATTCTACGACATGTTTAAATATGTGTTCTAGATTTAGGTAAACATTATTCATAAATATCTAATGAAGACCAGGCTATTTATTATCGGCCTATGGTACCTCAGGAGTTCTCTGGTTTTCTTCAGTGTAATTAATGTTTCTAAGCGTCACATTAATTGACCCTGCTCAACTTAGCGTCCATTTGATTCTATCATTTATCCAAAATAAATGACATTTTATGTGCGCTTGAAATTCTTAACTAAGAATATTGTACTTAATGCAGGTATAGCATAATATTATTTAATTTATTCATAACGTCTAAATTTTAAAATTAATGTATTTATTTATCTATTAGATATTAAATGTTATGAATAATATATTTTAATAAAATTGTTATAATCCTGTTATATAATTAAATGAATAAAAAATAAGTATACAGTGCCTGGATGCGACAGATTAAAAATTAATTAATTATTATTAATTAAATAATTATAATTCGTGAGGTTGTTTTATTTTTATTTATTGTATAACAGTCAATTGTATTTATGTACGGTTTTATTTGGGAGGTAACTATTTAAGATTTTATGGTTATACCCAAAATAATGAAGTGTCTCTAGTACCATTTTTATAAGTGCATAATCCTTATTAGAACTTAGGTATACATAATAATAAACAATTTAAATTATTTAGAGTTAAATACACACACACAAACATACACATATATGTAAATATATAATTAAATTTTACGAATAATTTTATTTATTAGTGTTTACATTTATGTAGTTAAAATTAAATACATAAAACTAATTTTTAATTTGCTTACCTAAATATTATACGAATAAATTTAATACGTTACTATATTTTAATCGCATACCCTTAGATAAATTGTATTTTAAATACATTTTTGTTTTCAATTTCTTATATTATATTCATTTAAAACTTTTAAAACGGTATCTTCTGAATATTTCCTTAAATACGTATTATATAAAAATTATTTTATTATTCAAATATTTATCTTTAACATAAAGTACATTACAACTTAACCCTCTCGTGTATATTTTGTATTGTTTGTAAACAATATATAAACGGTAATGTATAAAATGCATTAAAAAATAAAGAGACTAATTTTTAAATGATGTTAGAATATAGTATATAGTGTATACCATTATAACTTCTCTTTTAATCATTTTACGGATTTTTCATTCTTATCTCTTATCTCGTTTTTATATATTTTCTCATTTTCTACTAGTACTTTAATAAATTAACTGTTGTATAAAAATAACATTCCATTGAGATATCCATTAAAAACAATAATGATAAACAACATTTTTCTTGTATCTGTAAAATCTTATTTTAATACTTATAAAATCAAGTTCTTGCATAATTTATTAAAATAATAAAATATTGAATAAACGTACATATAAACTAAATATAATTTATGTATAACTCATTTAAGAATACGAGAAAAAATATAGTATTGATGGTACTTAAATGCTTAAAAACATAAATAAATTTAATCTATAATAAACAAATTGAAAAATAATTATTATAATAAGAATATTTTAGTAGAATGGAATTATTATAATGATAATTGATATGTATATAAGTAATGATAGTTTATTGAAATTCTTGAAAATTAATTCAACTTTATTTAAATTTTGTTTATGATTTGAAATAGCTTAGTGGGTAATAAATAATAATTAAAGATATGTAAACCAGTGTTAGTCTGAATTATTTAACTATCACAAAAGTTTACAAAAGTCAAAAAAATTATTGAAAATGAGCAATGCCAGTTATATTCTATTAAACATTTTGTAAATAGTTATTTATGAATTAAATGCAACTATGAAAGGGTGAAAACTAAAAGAGACAAAAGTATCATAGAATAATGTAAAATATGCTTTATACATCAGCACATTTGATGAAAAAACTCCAGTTTTAGATAATATAAAATAACTATATATACAGATTTGTAAAATTTATATTATATATTAAAATGAGTGGATACTGGTTAATATTTATTATTAAAAAGATTATTGTATAATATGTAAAATATTATTTATATACAATGATTAATATTGTAAAATAAAACTAACCACAAAAAAACAATAAAAAAAGAAACTATACGGCTATAAATATGGCTTATATATAAACAAATAAATAAATAATTACTTATTTAATATTTACCTAAACTTATTTTTTTAGAACTTATTTTGATATCTTAAATGTCACTTCACAATTTAATATAAATCGTGTTAAATCAATTACATTACTAAACTATCGACAGATTTATTAAATAAATACTTTTTAAAGTAGGTATTTTTATTTATTTTTACTTCACCATTAAGCAATATTCAATGATTAGCTCTAACTACATGATTTAATTTAAATAATAATAATAATATATTAATTAGCAATACAAAAGCAAATGCATATATTTTTATTTCAAGTAATTATTTGTTTGGTACCCTTACTAGTTTTGAAATTCCGAGTAATCCTATTGAAGATAAATAACGGAACGTTTATTAATTTTGGTCATTGTGTATTTTTAACAATTAAAAACATAAAAGTTCAAACAATGTCTATTGAATATTCAACGTAAACTGGTGATACTCATAACCATGGGCCATATTTTATTTATTTAAAGCGTTATTCAGCTTAACCAGCGCAACGCGATAGCAACACTAAATGAAAACAAAATTGAAAAAAATAAAAAAACTTTTGATTAAACACATAACTATAATGGCCTTTGTGAGTGTTTCGAGTTTTCTTTGAAATATAATTTTTCCAAAGGTATAAAAAAATCTCTTTCGAGGAACGTGTAGTTTTTTATTTTATCTTATTATATTTTTTTTTTGGGAGGGGGGATATCATAAAGCTATAATAAAACGTTTTTTATTAGTTAAAACATTGATGGACTTCATGTTATTTTTTATTTATTTAAAAAAAGTAGAAGTTTCAATGAGCTAATTTTATATAAATTCAACACAGCAGTAGTTATATAGACTATGAAAAAAGTTATGTCAAACAATTCACACATGAATCAAATAATCCGTATTTTTGCCCTCTTAGATAAAATTTATCGCTGAATTTTTTTTTTATGTTATGGTAATCCACTGGTTGTAATAAATATTTAAATATGACATGTGTTTTCGGATAACTTGATCTGACGAAAAGTATAATATGTCGACAAGTATAAGATATAGTATACGGTTTACCTTTTTTTACTTGCCAATCCGTTATCGGAATACTTGTATTATTTAGTAAATAATCATTTAAATCAAGATTCTCGTGTTGTTTTTGGTTATTAGTGCTGTTATTACGTATACAAATAGCAAATACTATAATGAGAACAATACCAACAATTCCCTTTTCAACTATTATGATGCATAGCAATTAAATAGATTATATCAGCTAGATTATATTACCTAGCTATTAGTATATTGTGATTTATTATAGCTTTTGAAGTTTATGATTTTCACAATGTATATTAAGTACTCATGGTTTCAATTTTTGGTATTGAATTGAAGAAAATATAGAACAAATATTGCGTTTATTGACCAATAAACTCGTTATGATTACAAAAATATCGTCTTTTAAAATTTGTCGGCTTTCTTTAAATTAATTTTCAAATTTTTTTCGTATTTAAACAAGTCGGATACAAATCGACTTTGTTTAATTAAAAGTGTATGTATAGTCTGACAGAGGTGTTTATTTATAGTTATTTGCTCATTAAAATTATTTTGCATGCAAATAATTACACACACATACACATTACACACTTATATATAATATTTCCAGTCAATAAAAGTTCTATATGTGTAAATTATAAAACTACGTATATAATTAATGTTTATAAAATTATTTTATCACCAGAAAATTAAATTTATTTTTTTTTAAAATATATATAATAAATATATTAGAAGGATTTTCTATTAGTATAATTTGATTTGTGTTTTCAAAGTATTAAAATATTAATAAAAAGATATTCTCAATATATTCGGTGCATTGAAATGTATACCTATGTTAAGTTAAAAATAACAAAGTCTATAAGTGCATTAATAATTACTTTAAATTTGTGCGTGGGTGGTTTATCAAAATATTCAAATTGGAAATAACACACCATCTTGTGGTTTATTTGGATCGAGAATAATCTGAATACTTGATAATATTTTGCAGTTTGATGTGTCTATACTGTCTAGGTCACACACGCCGAATTCCATTCCAGAAATATTCTATTAAACTAGCTTTCACGTACACAACGCATTTAAACGTTCCTGAACATTTTTCTTCGTTCGAATATTTTAAAGTGGTCATCAAAACTATATTGTTACTAGAGTACAACGAATTTTTCATTCACGTTATAATATGTGATGTGGGACACCGATTTAGTATTAACACTCAAAATGTGATGGATTTATAGGAACATAGACTGTGACATTAATACCACATCCATGTTATTTAATAAATGATTTACCGATTGATCTTGCAGTATCGTAAATTGTTAGATTACATCGAAGGGATGGTTAGCGAAATGTAAAATTACTTGTTTGTCCCCCTCCGTAGATATGTTCATGGAAATAATATTGTTAACGTGTACAATTAAATTATATAAGAAGTATATGTCGAGAATCGAAAAATCCTTAATCCAACCAATTGTAAACCAGTAAACGTTGAACAGTAATGTTGTCGAAATAAAGAAATCATATCGAGTCTGCCGGCATGTTCCGACAGCAAACCGATAGGGTAAAAGTAATTAAGTTAATTAAATTAAGTTCAATTGAGTTAATGTTAAGTTGTAAATAAGAGTACAAAAATAATTTAAAAAGTTGAAATTAAATACTTAAAAAAATGTATTTAACTAGTTAAAAATAGTTATTATTTTTTTTTAATTATCGCAAATATATATGAACCACGGAGATTATATTATAACCTTTGTTTTTTGTATAAATAGTAACTAATTATTTTGTTAGAAATGTATTCTCTCTCAGAGTACAATAGTTGTTTTGTGAGAAACTGTTTACGAAATCACACTTTTGTATCTTCTAAATCCTAAAGTCAAGAAATATGTATTTGATTATTTCTAACTGATATCCATAAAATACAGTGTGATTAATTAGAAAGCAGTTAAATTAGTTTTCAATTTTAGCCACTGTGGTATTTACATAATGTATATAAACAATACGGTTTTAACACGACTCGGTTAAAACCCAAATAATATCTTTTTAAGTCTTTAATTTCCACTTTTGGATACAAGTTATATACACGGTGTTTCGGTTTGCGGTCGTGGTATACCGGATGAGCGAGACGAACATTTAGATAATGACATAATGTTGACGGTAACTTATAGTTGTTGGTGATAGGTTGTTTGACGGAAAATTAGCTCGTAACTACACCACTTACAAACGCGCGCGTCCCGGAGACCGCGTGAACACACCCATGGTCGTACTCTGACGGTTTCGCAGTGGCGACTCGCACCCCGACCGCCGCCACC
>VUJU01001185.1:36480-65217 GCA_009835225.1 Aphis craccivora
TCTTAAGCAAAGAAATAATTTGGTTTTCGATTACAATTATCATTATTTATGTACATACACTGATTATACGCACACGTATTATATTACGTAATTATTACAAAATATATTGTATTTCAGTGATTTTCGCTAGTGTACATCGAATAATTCGAGTTATAAGCCTAAAATTAAGCTCAAATGATTTTAACTTTTCAAGAAATTCCAGTTAGAAAATGTTGAGTAATCGAAAAAATTTACCTCACGTAATATCAAATATTAAAATGCTAATGGTCAAGACATTCCTTTGAGTTATCGACAAAATGGCTTATAGAAGTTCGAGTTATTGAAGTTTTTCTATTTATATAATTTCAATTTTATAAATTTTGATTTTTCCCAAACTATCTACTTAAGTAGTTAGTAATTATAACGAACAATTGATTAACTAGTATCTATACTAGTCGCTATGTCTTATAGTACATGTATAACAATTCTCAATTAAAATCGTATTACATGAATTTAATTTAATTTTCTAAACCTATTTTTCAAATTTAAATCTTTGAACATAAAAAATACGAATAGCACTACATTTATAAGTGAAAATTTTAATTTTAAGTCATATGTCCCACCGTTTTTTCTTTTTTTACATTTTTAGTATCTCCAACTTCATTACAGTGCTAAAAAAAAAAAAAAAAAATGAGATGATTTTAAATGAAAATCTTAGCAATATTTATGTGGTGTAATAACTTTTTCGTTGAACTATCAAATAATGAGAAAAAAAAAACTTAACTAATTACTAAACATCAAACTCTGTCCTCGTTTCTTTTACATATAAGGCAAGAGTATATAAAAGTTAAAAATAAATATAATATTTCATTATTTTGTATTTCATTAATAATTAATATTGAAATCAATAATACCGTAAAATTGCTTATAAATAATACAATCGAATATCATCAATATTTGCAACTTGTTTACTATTACAGTGAAAAGTAAAACTAAAATGTATAATCCATAATCATTATTTCAACATTTTAATCATTAATATTTTTAATATTTTTTTTTTCAAAAATAAACCATACAATAATCAAGTATGAAATTTAAGTCATTAATAGAAAAAAAGTGTACAAATTAAATAATTATAATGAACATAAGTGCTTATAACAATACTAAACTATAACGTTGTATTTATTATTATTATTTTTTATATATAAATAATTAGAACAAAAGGTTTTATGACAATAGTTAGTTAATTACATTTTACGTTTTGTTACCATAATTATGACTTTCTTATTTTAGAAATGAAAGTCGATTTTAGAGTAGATGCCGTTTATCATTAATATAAAAAAAAAATCAGCTGTTTTATTATATATATCTAATATTTTATCTGTGATTTAGATGCGTAGTAATAATAAACAGTGTCGCGTATATTATATTTTACATTTAAATTTTAAATTTGACATTCTCCATGCACCAACCTAGTAATAATTTTCAAAAAATATTAGAAATAAAAAGAAATTTAATTCTTTTCCAACGAAAAAAATTGAACATATAATAATTTAACTACATTTTCGATCTAAAACCCGCTTTAAAATGCGTTTGAATTCAAAACGCAAATATGTTATCAAATCGTAAACAACGAAAAGGAACGAAGTTTTTGTGATGGTTAATTTGAATAAATTAGTTTGTTCAATTCAACTTCTTGTACTTTCAATAGAAAATAGTATACCCTATACTAGAGAGTCTATCGGATGGCTTACGGAACTTCATTAATTTAAACGATTGAGAAACGTTTTATATATTATTGTTATGAAATATCTGAATGTTCAAGTATTTATAACGTTATACACAATGCTAATCAAATTCTTATTGAGACTTAAACTTACTTGGCTCAAATCAATGACTCGGATTGATTTTATTTTATTAGTTTTCGTTAAAAGTAAAGTTTACGAAAACAATATCGTATTGTTTATCGTTGGTAAATTAGTTTACACCAAAATATATGCATCTACATACAATATCCTATTAGTTCAAATACTATTTCAATTGCCGACTCCAATACTATTAATTAAAATGGAAGAGTTTAAGAGTTTATGTTCAAAAATTGATGGTTTTTTTTTTTTTTTTTTAGTACACAAAACAAGATAGTTGGCATGTTTTATAGCTCAACCATACATATTTTGTCAATAAAATTGTTTGTAATCTGCATAATATTATTAATGTATATGACTTAATTCTGCCATAAAGGTAGTAGGGCATAATATTTATGTTTTAAAAAATATTTTTTCCAATTTTTATTATTTTGTTTTAAATTAAGACGTGTTTGATTAGTTCAATATTTAAACAAATTATATGTATTATAGTTAAAATTCAATAGCACCAAATTAAATTATAAATAATTAAGTACGTGCAGTTCACGGAACGAACGTAAATACAATTTTTTTATTAAAGTAAATTTACACAATTGAAAATATTTTAATTATACCTTTTTTGTCGCTATCCATTGTATTATTATATTTTTGTTGCTTAACTGGATATAACATGTAATACGTTAAACATTTCTAAAATTGTGTTTGAAAATTATTTTATCGATTATGAATCTTACTTTAATTTCATTTTTTTTGATATTTTACATCAGATATTTAAAGTATTAAGCAAATAATCATAAAATCAAAAATCAATACAAATACTGTTTACATATGCTATATTTTAACATAACAGTTATGTTAATCGTGTTTTACAAACAAAGTTTGTTATGCCACAATAATAACCAACTGTGACAGTTCAATATTACTCAAAAGTAGAAATTGTAGGTTAACAGAAAAATAGATTATAATGTGCAATTATTTTTAATATTAAATTAAAGTAAAATGTTATAAGGGATCTTTTATTGAATATCTAAAACAAAAATTTGTGAATATTAATCACTGATTAATTTCTTAATAGTCTAAGTTTTGTTAGGGAATTTAAAATATCCATTAATATAGACAATCATTTAAAATAAAAGAACCTTGAAATCTATTTTGTACGCAAGCTTGATTTTTTTAGAATATATTTTGTTACTCAACATATTATATTATACGCAACTGTGTTGATTTTAAAACAACTAAATATTGTACGCACAATTTATTGATATTATGTTCTCATTTCAACTACATTAATCTAGCACGGCGTTATGAATAGGCAATTCTGCTACATGTATGTCGTGTGTTTTTTCTTGGTAACTTAATACCTATTATTATAATACTATTTATTAAGTATCTTTATCTTTATATATATACCTAACGCGAAGCGATATCTTTGAACGGCTGTATCTTAAGAGGACGCCATACCCGCATGTGTTGTATCTGTCCTATACATGCGTAATATAGTTAAAAACTGTTTTGCGCGGTACAACTTTACTCCCTCGATATTTATATCAAAATTACCAAAATTATAAATCCCATTGGGAAGAACTTTACCACTTTACCCGTGTCGTAGCCTTTTAATTTTTTTGATAACATGAATAAAATTAAATTTATCGGTTTGAGAATTTTAGGGTTTTTTCATTAAATTATTAAAAATTATTAGTGACCACTATTAAAAAAATTAAAACGCTACGACAGGTAAAGTTCTTCTCAATGCGATTTAAAATTTTGGTAATTTTGATATAAATATCGATGGAGTAAAGTTGTTCCGCGAAAAACAGTTTTTAACTATTTTACGCGTGTATAAAACAGAAACAACACATACAGGTATGGCGTCCTCTTAAGTTCTACCAAACCGATTTACATCATTTTTTTTTTTTTAACGTAAGTGTTTGTTGTATTAATGAGCCATTTATCGAAATAAGTTCAGGTAAATTATTAATTAAAGAGTTATAACAAATATTTAGTTTTCACTGTAGTTACGTAGCGACGAGCGCTACTGTCTTTCACACGCACACATACTCATAACTCCCACTATTCCTACGTCAATTGCTACGTCATCGTCAGCATGAATTAAAAAAAAAAAAAGATACTAAAATTTGTTTATTAACATTTTTGATGAAATATTTGCGGTACACCTGATATCTGAAACCATAATTTTTATTTAAACTGTAAAAGCCAAATCACTTTAAATTACCTATATGTTATATATAAATACTAAACATATTACACTATTATAATTTTAGAAATATTATTTTTTTTTTATATATAATAATTCAAATCTACCTCAACTCGACCCTACGCGACGCATAATTTAGCTAGTGCACCATGGTTTATTAAAATTTAAATGCGTAAAATAAATAAATAAAATAAAAATGCACGTTTTTTTAAGTGCATTTATGAATAATTATAGCAGTTTAGACAAATAATTGTCTAGAATTTATTTCAATGGAATTTTTTATTTTCTTGGCGATCTTATAATAAAATTCTATAATTTATTATATTCATTATGAGACTATATGATTTAAAAATCATAGTAATCAATATTAATCTATAAATATTGTATATGTTTTTTAATTATCTTAATATAGTAATTCTAAGTAGATGAATATTAAATTTGTTTTTTTATAAAATACCATTAATGAGAATTATTATCCTTACTTTAAATATTTTAACAAATCTGAAATTACTCGATCGAATTTTAGTTTAGATTTATAAAAATTTTAAAAAAATTAATCATTTGCTTAATAATTTTTAGTAAAAATAAAAATTGGCTTTAATTAGATAGAATATTTTAGTTATGTATTTCTATAGTTTCTGGAGATCCATTACTTAAATTTTAAAAGAAAACACAGTATAATATTTTAAAATATGGTAAAATAACTATTTTTAAAAATCTCGAAAACTATAATTTGAAAATATATTTTTTTTAAGTAAAAATAGATGAGCACTGAGCATGCTCGATAAATTACTCTTTGTACCTATCTTTCTTGTTTACACACACTTTAGTATGTTAAAATTAACCTGGAAGTCAGTAACCCTAAAATATAGTTAGAGTGAATATTTTAATAAATTATTAATTTTAATAAAATATTTATTCTTATTTTTTCAAATAAAAGCATTGTTTAAATCACGTTTTTATTCAAGTGTGATTTAATAGTTTATTTGATCTAAATAATTTTTTTTATTACTTAGGAGTATGATTGTTTACCTGCACCTATATCACTCTTCGAATAACCCGAACATAGAGATTTATTTTAAGCTAATAGTTTTGACTGCATTTGAAATATTATTTTAGTTATCTATGAAACAAATTAATTTTCTAAAATATAACCTGTCTGAATTACATTTCATTATGAACTGACGTAATAGCTAAGTAAATTGCTTTTATTTTCGATTGTCAGATGCAGTCGGCAAATCAATTCCTCGTGAGTCACAAAAGATCTCGTGGTAGGTAACTATATAAAAGCTAAACACAAGAAATGTGTGTTTGACCTTAACATTTTCAATATTAAATCGATTTTCTTGAGTCTAAACAACATAGTAGGTTGTTAGTTTAATCAAATTAGTTCACAGAGTATAGTTATCTCATACAACGTTTCAAAAGTTATTTTTTGTAGAATTGGTAAATGACTTTTTAAACGAATCAAAATATTACTATGAATGACTTTAATATAATAGTCAGTGTATCATCTAACAGTTTGTTTTATTATTACTTTATTATCAAACTCTTTTTGTTAATTTTTGTTGTACGCTATTTAAAATTATTTAAATTTAATATTACGAACAAAATCCATACCAATAATACAACACCAAACATGTTTTATTTTACTTTAATACGAATGTGATCTATACTTCATTCAAAGTCAAATCTATTTATAATAAAACATATTATTTACTTGATCTTCAGTTTACCAGTAGTTTATGGTCAAGCGAGGTTTAGTGAACTATATAGTTAATAGATGAGTATTTTTTTTTTTTTTTTTTTTTAACGAAACATGATCCATTTGCACTGATTAAAAACAAATATAATATAGGTAAGGTATTTAGATACATTTTTGGAACTTGTTAAGACAAAATAATATTATACTTAATTTTTTTAACCTAACATTTCTATCGATATTAGTTTTTATTAAAATCATGTATTTTAAATATTATTATTAAAAAAAAAAAAATCTATTATACATTTTTAATAGTTATCGTGGAAAGGCTTGGAACTAGTTCATTACAAAATCAAACAAAAAAAAGGTGAAGATAGTACAAACTATTGCAACTCACGTCATAAAATATTCATCGCCGCCATCATTTGTCGCTAAATGACAAAATATAAAACAATAAAGAAAATAATATTATCTAATTATAATAAACTAATTTATTATTTGTAACCAATTGTAAATCAATATACGTATAACTAAAAAAATGTCACGATTTCATAAGCATAAACAAAATTCACGTACTGACTATCATATAGTTGGATTAAAATACAAAACTTAAAACACTTTCTAAGTCTCAATGAATCTATTGATATAACTTTTATTGAAAACAGGTCAGTAGTTTTTGAGTCTATAGAGATCAAATAAGAAAGAAAGAAAAGTTATAGTAGTTAAGGTACCATATACGTATTATAATAAAACCCAAGAAGAGGCCGATTTCCGGCTTTTCACACTATTTCCTTTGGCTTAAAGGTAAAGTTTGTCTTCGAACCGTGCATTAAAAAGGCCACCTGTCTTAACCAGGCAAAATGCGTCAGTTCTCACGCTAAACCTTTTTGGGGTAGTTCTTCGCATATATTATATATAGAAGTATACATTATATTATAATAATTTTGGATACTTTCATTAACGGAGTAACCGCGGGTGGTGGAGTATTCAACCAGTATTATACAAGCTGGGTGGCGATTAAACATTTTTCGAATACAATTTTAATTAAAACTGCTATTCGAACGATATCAAATCATCAGCCCTTCCCCCTCCTAAAATACTTCTTACAGCGTTTCCTTTACCCTTAACACTTTGACGTCACCACAGTTCATCAGCGCTAGGCGTTCGTCCCTCGAGGACTTAGGCGGTGACAATGAGCTTAATGTCGTACAGGAAAACTTTTAAATTACATGTGATGCCATCAGTGTCGGCTTGGACGGTGGCGACAGTTTAACGAACGTCGTAATAATAATTGTTAAGTCTTTCTTACGCCAACGTTCAGCCAAAATTTACCGCTCAAATACCCCTAACTATCCGGTCACCCAAAATCAGATTTCGAGTATCGCGGATATATTATATTATTACACTGTTATTTTTATATCATATTCGTTACGTAGGCATCGTGTTAAAATATAATAATAGTATCCGTCACGTTGAGATCGGTTTCGCGTTTCTGAGCAAACTTTTACGATTGTTTTGGAGAGTGCGAAAGCCATAATGGAATAATAAGCGGTCTTGTCAATTTGACGTGTCCATTCCCAACATAATATGCACTGAACGTTAGTGATATATGTGCACGAGTTGATTTTATAAAAGAGATTTTGCATTAAACCAACCAAAACTGCAACAAGAGCACCGTCAGCTGCATGTCGATAGATTCGAACTTCTGTTGCTGGTCCTAGGTTGTCTGCAGGGGACACGTCTTTGTAGATGATTATTATTATTAATAACTACGTAGTTCGGACTTTATTGCGTGTATATGCGCTAGCTGTAGTCGTAGTTTTCTGCCGCGAAATTGTACTGGGATGCCCGTTATGTTATAATTATACAGTTCAACAACTCTTATTCATACTCACCCTAAAGTCTTTAATGTACACCCTCCGTCCCTCCCACAATACAGTCGTGGGTATCGAACCCGAGATTTTGGTCAATCTGATACCTAAACCTGGTTTGAATTCATGTACCATGGTAATAATATATAATTATTAATGTTGATAGTTCCGTGCACTAGTACGATATTCTCATGACACCGTTGCGTTATTGTTGTTATTTTTATCAAACCAATCTAACAGAAATATCACATTTCCTAAGTTCTCGCATAAAAAGTGCGGATTCGGAGTTTGAAATCATAAAATAAATACTATTGCTGGGTGACACTGCGGTTTATAATCACATACACAGTAATCGAATCGTACCAAAAACAAGACAAAAAACATGCAATATTACGTGTAAACGTGTTTTGTAATTGCATAGTATAGTATTGTTTGTGGACCAATTAACAGGGTTTTTGATAAAAAGAAAAAACTGCTTAACGACATCGATGCCACGTACAATCTCATACACATAGGAACGTGTCACATCACAAATAATAACAATTTAATCGTTGATGATGAAATGATCAAGAAACACCAGAATCACTTCTTTATAAATCGTTTATACCTCGTAGAAATGTGATTATAGCTGTGAACGGTGGTAAGCTATACAATTACAAAGTTTAAATTCTCTGCGACTCGGTATCAAACTACACCGTCAAACTCTAATACGTTGAGTAATTTATTCTAAACTTGGGTATAAATATTTATTAAATATTTAAATTTGATGTGATATTGTTTTAATTTAAGTTTATAATTTCTCATAACTATATGGTTTTTAAGCCATTATATTAAAATCATTATATATTTTTTAGCACTTGTAGTTCAAACTATATACCGTTAAATTCATATAAAAAAAGTAATTAATCAAGTTAAACGTAATTTACAATTAATAAAAGGTTCCGATGAATTATTTAACATTTAACATCGAATTGCTAAAAAATATAATATAATTTTCCAATTTACATACATTTTTCTGTTTTATCAATAATTTTTATCCCATCCGTCATATTTTTCTGTTTATTTTAAAATATAATAAATTATATTTACATTGCCTGAAACGTTCCTATTGACTCGAAATCATAATTATTTAAATGTTACTTTTTATTTTTATTTATTGGATACCTATTCAACATCATCAATTTATCTAACACAAATATTGAAATACCTATAATATAATAATAATAAGTTAGGTAAAATCACAGCATTATGAATAAGTCTTATTTAACATTAAATTTATAAAATATTATTTTACTATGTATTATAAATATATAATTTATAAAAATAACGAAAATATATAAAAATAATATTATATTCACGATTCACTGCTACATTGATCTTCTGACAAAATATCTAGTAAAGTGATTTGTAAAAATTAATATACATTTATATATATATATTATAAATGAAACAATAAAACAATAACAACCAAGGTAAACACAGAGTATTACAGTAACAGTAATTAATCATAACAATTATAATATCCTTGAATATTAATCATCTCATCATATTAAAATTTTATGTCTAATTACTGAATCTTACTTATACATTTAATGAATCAATTATTCTACGACTGTATTACCTACCGATTTTTTTAAAATCTTTATTTTGATAATAGTATTCATATATTGTTCGTAAGTTGTCAATGAAAATTTAATATTTATATTAAGATTTTAGATTGTGTACTTTGATGCCATCATATTACATTTCTGTTTTGCAATCATTTTCGTATTGTTATACATTTTGTCGGTGATACGGTTTTGTATTCCAGAAGTTTGTCCCTGCGGAGAAGGGTTAAAATTTCACTTCCGGTTAAACTAACGTTTAGTTATATACCTGCTTGGCTTTTATTCGTAGTGCTTTAGATAGGTGACAACGTGAAAATCCATCACAAGGCATAATATTGCTAATAGATAGTGATGTTGTCACTCGCCGATTGGAAGTCCTATAATTATAATTTATAAGTTATAACCGATTTCATAATATTATAATATATTGATCCATGTAACAAGAAATGTGCTTAAATAGTCGTCATGAGCTAGTAAAAGGGTGGAGAGGGCTTAACCACATAAAACATTATCGAGACCTTATTGATCCAGTCCTTAGTAGCGGACAAACAAAGACCACGGGTGTATATTTGTCTAATTATTATAAAATGATTAAAATAGTAAATGTTTTAATTTTAATTTGTATTAACCGCTAAGTGAATATTGAAGTTTATTTACAGTGTACATTTTTTCTGGGGCTTTTAAGTTACTTTGGCCGTTTTCAAGGATTTAAAATTAAATACTTATTGATTAAAATCCGACAAGAAGAAATGCATTTAATGAATTCAAACACGAACCTTAACCGTTAAATTATTAAAGGGTTACAAAAACTATTTACATTAGAGTTTGTCTTTTGTCTTTTTACTTTTCCAAAGAAACTTAGCTTGTTAATTGTAAATATAAATGTATATACAGTATCTTATTACAAGTCAACAAACTTTCAACACAAATTTACTCAATTCAATTGGATAAACAATAAGATCAATAACAAATGTTATAGAATTATGTTGTTTTAAAAAAAAAAAAAACATATTTCAGAAATATTTCACTACCTTTAGTGGAAATTTATAACATTCTGAAAAATACAAAAAAATCTGTAATCATTTAAACTTTTTTGTACTTAGTTATTATATATAATAAATTGACTTGTATAGCTTATAACAAATATGAATTTCTAGTCAAAATTGTTGTCTATTTATCGACGGTTTTATAAAAAAATGTGGTGTTGAGTAAAGTTAGTTAAGATTTCGGAATGAAGATATTAATTAAATAGAAATTTGTTATTATTATTTTTTTTTTAACAAATTTGTTTCACTATTATTGACGAATAATTGATATTATTCAAATAACTGTAAATATTTTATCTTTTTTTTTTTTTAATGATAATAGTCACAAACCAATTTATTCTTCGATTGATACTAATCAATTAGTATAATATTATAACATAATTTATTTATAATAACAGGGTTATTGCTACATTAGTAATTGATAGAAGCTTGGAGTTATTGTTAATAATCATAAAATATTACATGGGTCAACTATATTAGGAACTTTATAGATTTATATATTGTTATAATTCCATTATAAAATGTGATAACTATGATATACTGGTTTCAAATAACTCGTGTAAATTAATAATTAGTTATCTTACACTCAAAATCTTGTAGTTATTATGTAGTATACTCGGAATTTATAATTTGACTTTCATATAACTTTAAGTGGATATAGTTTAAAATATATACTCGTATTTCATGAATTACATTTTATGTTCCATTTTGTTTTATTTGACCTGAATTAATATAATGTTTTTTAAGAACATTATAAACGGTTGAAAAAATAATTCATATTATGTGAATATCAAAAACACTATTTTACTTTTTTACTTGGAGCTTAATCCAAAGTTTTTACTAACCAAATCACTGAAGTTTTCATAATTTTTTGACGTTTGTTTAATAATATTTCTTTTTATTTGTATAACATTTTAATAAAATGCAGTTTTTCTGTTTTCGTTTGTATAATAATATTATGTTGTTATTATATTTGTATTGTGAGCATAGTTTAGTAATTAACTAATACAGTTTAATTTATATCAAACAATTGAATAATTGAGAGTGATTTAATAAAGGATATCAAATTATAATCATTTAAAGCAAACCTTTAAACTCTGGCGGGGAGAATAAAACTGTATGATAACTCATCTCCTTTGACGAACGAGGATACCACACCTGCATGACATGTTGTCTACGTCTTACAACATGTCACATTTTACGTTCACAGTAAACCATTTTATTCTTTTATTTTTAAAATTAAAATCAATTGACCCGGAATAAAATATAAAAATAATATTACTATACAAGGCATCTGCTAGATGTTCATGATATTTTAAATACAAAGCAAGTAATGATCGTTTTAAAATGTACAAAAATATTCAATTCTATAGTGCTTCCAAAACTTGCTTCATAATTAAAATATTAACAAATATCTCCCAGATATATTAGAAAATAATATTACGTTGGCATTTTATAATAAATAAATTTACTTTTCTGTGAAAAAAAACAAATTCAAATTGATTATTTAACTGAAACATCGTGTCGTGAAGATGTGGTGTAGTCTTAAAATAGTTTGATGACCAATAATATGGTTTCTCGTAACATTTATATTTTCTTATAATATTTTTATAATATGTCCACTCAAGAAATAATCATTAATTCAAAATTTTCTATTCCAATTACAGGTTTAAGGCTTACTAAGAACTAACATTGTTGGCTTTGTTAAAAATTATTTGTATTTTTTTCAAAATGAACAATGATATTTTTTTTATAATAAATCGTGGTAAACTTAATATCATTATTAATATTATTATAACTATTTTTATTATCATGTAAGATGATATGTCGTGATATGATATTATGTCAATCACCGGATATGTATAACAATAGTATTATCACTGTTATCGTTTTTATTGTGTTAGGTACTAATTATTATTACTATTATATAACATCGTTACATACGCACCAGTATTAATTATTAAGAGTACATAAGAAGGATATACATTTAAGTTAAAATATATTTGATTGAAATATCTAATCTTTCATGTGAGCCAATAAATTATTGTAAAACTTATTACAAAAAACCACTATTATTGTTCAATATTAATTTCGAAAAAAAAATGATAAATGTTAACAAACTATTTATTACCAAGCCAATAATGATTATTTGTTAATTCTATGTCTAAAATTAAAAAGATAAATTGTAATATAATGATGGTCCCACGTACGTCGTACATGCAATAGTGTATTCATCATAGTTTATAAATAATAAAGTATTTTATAACTTAATTATTTTAATATACTTTTTACTTAAATATTTAATCATTATTTATTTCGTATGGTGTTATGATATTAATACTAGATAGGTGAATAATATTATCGTAACTATAATAATGTTTTAAAATATTCAAAATATAATATACTTATACATAAAATATCAATTGGTGTACAATCATTATATTATTTTTTTAGGTTAAAAAGGAAAAGTACCCTATAATTCTATATCAACAAATTTAGATCTACATTATGCAATATACATACTAATGAAGTATGTGCTTATTGTGTTAATAAATAATAACTAATAATAACAGTCGAATATAATTAGTTGAGCTCGGATTTTAAAGCATATGATTATTTTTTTTATATATGAGATAGAAATCTAATTTTTATATATAAATTCGTTTTACGTCATTCCGATTCATTCCAAATAAACCAATTTATTTTTGTTTTTTTTTTTTTTTAATTATTCCTGCTGTGAATTTGTTATATGTTTATTATTCCACTAAAGTAATAATAAAAAATGTAATTAATAAGAAACGTAAAAACCCAGAATGCGTTATAGGTATTGGATTATTATTGCTTTCGTTATCGGATTGTTTATTATATGTATTAAACGTATAGATTATCGATCAACATATTATTGCAAGCAGTACCTAACGGTCAGTAGCCTATTACATCGATATCGATCATTTCAAAATTTAAAATCTAGTGTTGTAATTATTTGAAACCTCTCGTATGAAGTATGCACCGACCACATAAGTGAATGTATAGAGTTCGTTTTCTACGTATAAAAAATATTCTGTGGGATAATAGAGTCAGTTTTACTACTGCAAGTTTAGGGAAATACGTGGTAAATATATATATATTTTTTTTTTTAATTAAAATTAATTTTTCAAAATTTTTTGTTCATTTTTATAACTAGTTAATGTTAATTTTTGGTCATGCTTTTTTTTGCTTTTTTAAAAAAAAAATAAAATATATGGTTCTCTTTTGATTTTTTAAAACAATCGAGTGCTTTTTAGTTGCTTATTATACTTTAAAATCAGAGCTCTAATAATTAGTTTTAACTTTAATTTTTATGTAATTTTTCTTATGAAATTAACATTGTATTAATCGTGTTACCGCTGTTGATAAACTTGAACAGTTTAAAATTGTATAGTTTTTTCTTTATTTCAAAATGATTTGAGTTCAAAGTCGAGAGTGATTCTCATGAAAAAGAAATAGTTTAATGCATTTAACCATTATTCACTTGGAATTTTCAATTTCACATTATAAAATTATGGAAAATGACAATCAAAACCATTTCATTCATTTTTCTTTTGGATGTCAAGACCACCATTATTTATGAAATCCAATGCTTCTGGTTTATCGAATGAAGCAAAATCAGATTACAACTAAAGGCTCCTTTCCGTGAAATTCTTTTAAAATCCTTATTATAAACTTAATAAAAACCCATAAACTGTTTTTATTGTATCCATATAAAACTATAATACCAAAAGTTTAAAAAAAAAAACATCATAACAGTAAGCATTATAAAAAATGAATGGTTTATTGCAATTATTGTGTTATACAATAGTCGCTTAAATAATTTAACATTCGACTGTTGACTAAATGTGTGTTGCTTATAAAAAGTACGTATTACAAGGCCTAATTTAATTTAAAAAAAAAAATCTTGGGCGTATATTAAAGAGAAGCAAATATTATTCTTTTTTTCTTTCAATCAATAAAAATATATTAATAAGATATTATTTAATTATGATTGTATCATATTTAATAAATTATTCGAATACTATTACAACATGTGTAAACCAACTATACAATTCGAACACAATGGATAATGCCTATCCAATTTCGGTTTATCATAACGATACTATAATGGTTCAATGTTGTGTTCATAGCCGAAATTACATGTATTGCATAATGCAATGTCAATAACTAATGAATACAAATAATTTGAACATAATAGTAAAATAGGTTCTCAAAAACCGGACTACTACTGGAGGCAATCTTATCTATTTGGCAGAGTCTGGGTAATATTATAATATAATGGTATAGGGATTGATGCATATATAGTATGCCATTATTTATTTTTCTTAACAACGGTTAAATATTAGTCTACAATAATCATAATAATGTTTATTTATGATATTATAATTTAATATTTTCATCATAATAATGTATCAAATAGTAAAAGTACAAGTCGTGTATCGTTCGCATTCGAGTGAGTTTATTATTAACTATAATATGAGAATGACTTTATATAATATTGATTGCTAATCGAATCAACAATTCAATATAGAACGCAATACTATATATAATGGTTTATTGTAAAATTTAATTGAATAAACAAATAATTGTATTAATATTTTATATAGTCGTGTGTTAGTATAACATAATTGTATTTAAAAATAATAGTTATATAAGTATCGTTATGAAACATATTGAACGGCCGATATAGAAATCTTGAACTTTAACTATATCTACACTTAACTCTTTAATACATTATTCTATATATTTTGTTCAATATAAAAACGAAAAATGTTTTACAAAATAACTGTAGGTATTCTAAATATGCGACTGTGATTTAGATTGAGTTATAAACAATTAATTTAAAAATTTTAATAGCATAATGTAGATAAACTTTTGTATTCCATTCATATCTATCTTTTATATCTTAGACACTAATTAAATGAATATATTTTCTTGCATTTTTTTGCTCTACAAGTAGTTTTCAGCTCTTGCACATAAATCACTTATAAAGAAATTTATATTAAGTTTTAAGGTTATTGACTGGGCAAATTTTTAATAAAACCAAAAATTTCTCATGCCTATAAATAGCTAAAAGAGCTAAAAAGGAGCTTAAATATTTTATCTCGTATATAAAATAATGAAATTTTGGTAAAAAATTAAAGTACCTAAAGTTATAATTTTTGAGTTGCGTAAAAATTTTTTTTTGAAACTAGTTATGTGTAAAATTTTTCCGTTTTTTCTTATTTTTTTACATTCATCAGAGTACAGGGAATCTTAAATGTATTGGTGTATAATGATAAATCAATAATACCAATTAATGTACATTGTATACAACATATATATATATATTTTTTTTTCAGAATATCGATTTTAGTGAAAGGATTATAATGATATAGGTGACTTGTGTCTCCAAAACGGGTTAGGTTTAGAAAGGCTAGATTAATGTTAACGCAAATTTACTACCTGTAATAATATATCTTTTTTGGAATGTATGAAGTATGCATTATGCAGCTACTAATTCATGTCATACAATTAAGACTGTAAAGTTTGATCCAATGGTTACCATTATAGTTCCAAACATACCTAAATTCAATAAGTTTCTACACAACAGTCAAAGTTTTAAAAACATTATACCTACTATATAATATCCATAAAACGTTTAGAACCGCATACTGTGTATTATTCAATAATAGTTACTTTAAAATGTAATATGATGACACTCTAACTCATATATTTTAGTTCTCTCAAAATATATTATAACATATCTACCTATAATCGTTATGTATATTTTGTAATTTAATTGATAAAATTATTAATATCTAATAGAAAATACTGATAAGTGATTTACTGATTATAGTATCCAAAATATTGTTTGGTATTTTAAATGTTATAAAAGATATTACTTAATTATTAAACTATTTAGAAAAATTTTGAATTTTCATTCATTTCAAATTACATAGTTTGTAGTAAATGATCTATGCATATGTATGATATTTAATTTTTAATTCTATAAGTTTATAATTAGATCAATAAAATGAATTACAATACGGTATAATTTTGAATAACTTATTGCATGGCTTTTGAGATGAAAATTAGTTGAAAACACAGGTCATTAATTAGTTTCAATTGAATGTAAGTACACCTTAAGCCTACTAATCATGATACTGTTTACGATTATAACTAATAGAATGTCTATTTTACGATGTGTTTAGTTCATAAGGAAAGGTTAAGTAACTAATACAAATTATATATTTTTATTTATCAATTTAAACTAAGTTCTTTATAAGTTATAGACTATAGAATATATAATTAAGTAAAGTATCACGTGATATTTCTAATTCAAATTATAAATATGGATATTGGATATGGATATGAATTAATAATATATGACATGTATACTATATATTTTTAGGCACTAATCAAAGTGAATACATATTTTTACTGTATGTACTTTTTTTAATGTTTGAATGCAGGTATTCCAGCCTTGAGCGAATTAGATAAAATAATTGTTGTAGATAGATTGAAGTCGTTTTCTGACTATAAAAAAAAAAAAAAAAAAAAAAAAAACAATAAAAACTAGTGGAATCACTTACTGCTTTGTATTATGTAATATCATACACTTATAAAAAAAGACTACGGCTTATCCTCATTCCTCAGTATAGAAAACATTTCCCGTGAGATATATTGATATTGAGCACCATGGTAAATGTTGCGGAAACTTAAAACTCAATACATATAGGTCATAAAATACGTTGCTGAATTTAAGTGGACAGTTATTTATTAATGTGAATTTTGTAAACGAAATGAATGTTACTTGTGTTTTGTTGATTTGGGTTTAGTTTCGGCCTAGCTAGTTGTAAGCGCGATGCCGCGTTATTATATATTTAGTTTGTACGATTTTTCACTTTGTTGTTAATGGTTTTCTAATGATGCGTGTTATTTTTTTTCTGCGGACGAAATTGTGTAGAGATTTTTACTGTCCAAATGAGAATAAGGGACGAAAAAAAATTCGGTAAAATAAATTTTCTCATCAAAATTACTCTTCTGTCGGCGAGTTTCCTTCCCTTCATGTCATGCCGGAGTTTTACCTTGACTAATTGTAGTCCCCATCAATCAACCATTTTTTCCGCAGATGAATGCAAATCATTTTATAACTACAATAACAGCTACAGCATTACAATAGAGACGAGTCTACTGTGCACTAAGCATTATTGCCAGTGTTTTTTTCACACTTAGTCTTCCCGTGAAAAAATATTTTATTTAAAACTAACTGCTGCGTTTAAAAACATTGATTAATTTAATTGAAACAAAAATCGTGAAATCGATAAAGAAATCTGTAAATAAAGTCGAAATGTGATTCAATTTCTGTTTGCATAATCTTTTTCATATTAAACTTTAAGTTATAATAACTATGTATATTGTATATATATATGACTCACAGCATACAATATTATATCCTAATATTCATTTAGAAGTTTATTTAAAATATATTTAAAAAAGAATATCATTATTTGATATAATGAAAATATTCAAATGAATACACTGAATTTGTTGTAAATGTCAGCCATAATAAATACCTTTGTTATTTCGTCATTACATTTTTACGCATGGGCTGTGAACTTTAGTTTTATTACATTTATTTTTTTTTTCAACTAGAAATATTTTAGGAAATATAGAGTGTCTCATTGAGTTGTACTTAGTGATTTTTTGATTTTTCAATTAAAATAAAAGTGTTGTTTGGAATGTACTAACACTAGATGTCTACCCATTATATTTATTTATCAAAAAAATAGAAGTAAAAACGTATTTTCGAAATATCCAATATAATATATTATAAAATAAGAGTATTGTATGTTATTTTTTAATAACCGCATCGAGTATTAATAAAATATTTGTCATTAATAAATATACACGATAGGTATATTTTGGTGTTATGTTTAAATAGTTTTAATATTAAGGAGTATTATCGAATTCATTATGTGTTTGAATAAGAACACAAAAATCACACTAGAACAAAAAACACTATAATGGCTGCCTATAATCTATATACTTAAAAGTTAATCTTATTTTATTATATTTTATAAAATATATCTGACTGGCTGACTAATGATTTTTACAATATGATACTTTTTGTTTCGGGAAAATAGTGCAAATCGTCTTTATGACCATTAAAATACTACCCGAGTACAATGAATAAACTCAAACCACATTTATTAAGTGCGCAAACTGCTTATTTTACATCGTTGGGAAGTTATTTATTAACGTATTAGTTATTTTATTATATTAAATTACATTGCTAATCATTAAAAAAACGAATTCTCTAATAAAACATCTAAAACAATTATAATGATAAAAATTTAATTTAAAATGTTTCGAACATTAACAACACAATTAATTTTTATAACGTTGCATGAACTACCTAATTCAATAAAATCCACTTAATTAAATAGTACTTAATTAATTTAAAACCATTAATATTATAATGGATTATTTAAGTAGCACCTGAAAAGTATCATGCGAGATTATTATAATTAATTTTTTATGATTTTATGATACCAAACATAATGTTTTATATTATTTATAATTTTTAATAATCCATCCTCAAACAGGCAAGGTATTTATTATATTTATTTTTTAATCTTTGATTAAACAAAATGGTTTAGTTTTAAAAATACTATTAAATATGCTACATTTGTTTTAACAAATAAAGGTCTAGATGTAATCAATATTATACACTCTTGAGAAATATTGAACTTTTTATGTCACATAACCAAAAACCCCAGTATGTTATTTTTAGATTCTGAGTGGAGCGATGAATGTATATGAATATATTGATTTTACAATGTGAATTTTTTATTTTTAGTGTTTTTGAATACACCATGAGTTGCCGATAAAATGTTTCGATTAATAACTTTAAAGGGAACTTTGAATAGTACATTGAATCTAGTTTGTACTTAAGAAAGGTCAAAATTAAAAATTTCAAGTAATTTTTTTGTAATTGGAAAAAAATGGAATTTTTACACTATACCTAATTTTGAATAAATTGTTTTCTTTATTTTGTTATAATTCAAAAACGAATAACCAAAGATACTTGACATTTTTGACAAGTATTTATAATATTATTTTCTATGCATTGTAAAATATTCAACATTGATTGAGTTATTTGAAGACAATTTGAATTTTATATTTTCTTTAACTTTTTTATTATAAGTGTAAATAATAAATGTATAATGTGTAAAAATTTAATACTAGTTTGCCTAATAAGTGATTCATTTTCCAATAAAAAAATTAGATAGAAATTAGTATAGATTTTTAGATTCTAAACGAAGTGATGAACATATTGATTTTACAATGATGTGTATGTGTTTTTTTTTTTTTTGTGTCTGTGTACACCATGACTTGTCAAATAATGCTTCAATTTAAGACTTCAGGGGTTGTTTCCGATAGCAAAGTGAATATCCTTGGTGCGTTATAGAGGTTAAAAGTAAGAAGTTTCCAATAGTTTTCAAAAAAATTCTGGAAAAAGCATTAAAAAAGACGAAACAACTTGCATTTTTACTCTAAAATAGTTTTGAAAAAATCGATTTTCCTTATAGTTGTGACTCAAAAAAAATCATTGTAAACGAAGTCAGTATTATCATTTTAGGTTACCTATGATAAACAGGTACAAAAATAAAATTAAAATGGTTTAAATGTTTGGAAATATTTACTGTCTAACATTGATTTAAGTATATAATATATATTTACACCATCTCCTTCCAATGACGTATATTGTATATTTGTATTTTACTTTCGAGTTATGAAATATTACTTTTTTTAACATTTTTGAATACATATTAATAGTACAAAATAAATAAATACATGTTATACAGCAAAAATTAAAAGTATCTTATTTAGTTATTGATGTATTTTAAGGTTAAATATTAATTGGGAATTCACGTGATATCATATTATTAGGATTTGAATATTCCATTATGGTAATAATAGATATTCAACATTATATTATGATATATATGTATAGTGTACAGAATACGGAATTTATTAATTCAAAGAACATTTCAAATCCATATTATTAATTAATCATACAAGGACATTCTCCAAGAAAATATCAATATATCGATTTAAACAATCCTATTGACCGACATTTTTCACTATTGATATGGCCGGGTTGATAAACATTGCAGCTAGTATGACATTAATATTAGGTTTTATTTCGTAAATCATTTTTTGTGTACCACGGTTATATCGTAGTGACGAACACGACCATGAATTATTATCGTATGATATGTAACAATTTTTTTATTTAATAATATTATTTAGAACACAGAGACCTCGCAGATTATATACGTCACATAAACTTTGTACACCTATGTTTGTTTAACTGTCAGAGCACTGCATACATATAGCCCCTCCGTAGACTCCTACATAAACCAGAGAAACATTATAGCACTGTTGGGACTTAATTTTGGGGAACGAACGTGTAAATTACACCGTGTATATAAATATACATTTATGGTGGTGTATTGGAATACGAGTTTATTGAATTTAATTCGGTTTGTCGCTGAACGACATATATATATATATATATATATATATATATGTATAAACGACCGCCGATTTCGAATTCGAACTTAAAAACAATCGTTGAAAAATAATAATAATATAATATCGCTTCGATTCAGTAGAGAAACTTTTATGTCACTTTTTTTCGGTTTATCACGTTTCGGGACGTATTTATGCAAGACGTATAATATAACTAACAGGAATTCGATCGTTAAAAGTACACTACAACAAATTATAACATTTTAGATTATTTTTAGTAAGTGTATCTACGTATAAACGTATTTGAAAGCATGTACGTAATGTCGTCGTTGGAGTTTAGAGAGTCCAGTTCGAGTATTTGCTTATGAGCGATTCGCTGAAAACTACATATAGTTACACAATGCGTAAGAATAAAAATTGAGAGAAGTTTTACTCGTAATTGGTAGCTAGTCATTATTTTTAAAAGTTTTCATGACCTATGTGCATGGCCTATGCACTTGTGCATTGCTCTGGCACACACACGCACATACATATATATGCATGCACAAATATATGTGTATAAATTAGCAACTCGTCAATACAATATATAAACATATATAGTTATGTGTACAATAATGATGGTGACACGAAAAGTCTCGTATTAAAGTGCTTGTTTTTCATAAGATTTCTATGGGCCACTCGGAATTATATGTTATAAAGTTATACATATTTAAAACAAAATGTCACAGAACGAGGACTTAATGAGTTCTCTAGGAATATATATCATACATTTCTTGTTTTTGTTTCCGTACAATCACACTCGACGCGCTGTTTCGCTAGACGAACACAAATGACACAAAAGGACGTAAGCAATTCGACGGATTAAAAAAAAAGATATTCATCAACTCATTAAAACAAATTTTTCGTACGTGTTTTGTTTTATTTTGTCTTTTTTCGTTATACATAATTCAGTACAATGGATAAATAATTATAATATACCTACTCAATGTTCATAATAAAATAATGTATATTATGTAGCTCATAATATATAAATAAACAGAGAGATTCTTTTATCACTTTACTGTCATTTTCTCTGTAAATGTATGCGTTAGTTTGAAAAAAAAATATATTTTTATGACTCTTTATTAATAAAATAATAATCTACAAGGTTCTCTAACATGCATATTATTTAATTTCATATTTCAATGTAAAATAGTACGATATATAAAAATTGTATAAAAATCAAATCATATATGTAATATATGCCGTAATAATACCGTATATGTAATAAAGATTTGAATTCATACATAGCCATATGGGGATGTGATAAGAATACTGAATGAAATATTAATTCATTAGTTATTATTACATTATGAACGTGAAATTTTAATTTTATTAGAAATATTTAAAATGCATGACGTACATTACCTATATAAACATTTTATTATTCTTTTATTGTTAACTTTTACATTATAAAGATTTTGCCTATATATTTCTAGTACACTTTTTTAAAAGATAATGTGTGGTGAGATAATATATAGGGTGATTTATTAAGGATTCCCACTCTTTCTTTTTGTTTATAATAGAGTTATTCAAAATTTAAGTTCTGAAATTTTCAAAAATATTTGAAAACATTAATTTTATTTTCGAATACTTGTGATTTGTTATACCACTTAAAGATGGAACTGTGATATATAAACTTCTTATAAGCAAACCTCCCCTCGTTTTTGGAATATTGTTAAAAAATGTTAATATATCTGAATCGAAAATTTAACTAGAGGTTTCCGAGTTATTAAACTTTAAATATAAAGGATAATGGCCTATATGTTTGTTACCCCGGTGCCGATCTAATTTATTTCGTAAATATAAACAATGTACTAATTGTTAGCGTTGGAGCTATACTGCTATAGGCACGGACCATTATTCTTTATATTCTTCACTCGTTTGAATTTTGATTTAGATATACAAACATTTAATGTAAAAATATCTAACAAAGCACACAACAATTTACAAAAAAAAAGTTATGGTTATCATCAGAAGATAAGTTTATATTATCACTACAAGATAACTTCATAAATAAAAATATTTAATAACTATATTCAAGCGTCTTTAAAAATTCCAAAAATCAGATTTTGAATAACTCCATTACTAAAGAAAAAAGGAGTGGGTGTTTTTAGTGAATCACTCTGTACATATACATAATGAAAATTGGAATATTATTACGTTATAATAATATAATGGTTGTTTTTATATATATATATATAATAACATATCGACATTAACTAAGTCAATACAATATATCGATTTGAATGATGATCAATTATTTACATCGACAGCAACCCAGAGTACTACCTTGTTTCATGTTTTAGAATAATAAACTACAAACTCAATCATTGAATTAAAATTTTGTTTGTCACATAAAAAATCAGTTAATGTCATAATAGTAGTGAAAGAAAAGTTTAATGCATATTTACCTAAATAATTTGCTAGTATTTACTAATTAATATTGATGGGTTGTTAAAAAATATTCCTATACTGGCTATACTGCGGTGTATATATTATTATATAATATATATATAATTTAATCTAAATCTTCTCAGGATAAATTCATTATTTTCCTAATTTCTATTTCAGTAACTGTTACTCAACCTTAATTAGGTATTCTAAGTGTAATCTCGATGTTTCAATATCATACAATATTGTTCAGGTGTATAAATTGCATCAAAATCTAAATTAGTTCTTCGTTTTACTCGGTTTGGTTTATTGTCTCGCGTTTTATTGAGGTGGCCGTTAATTAGCATGGAACTAGACATCTGCGGTTTGTGAGGAATTTTGTTACTACTTTCGGGCTTATAAATGAATTCAACGGATGGGTAGGGTAAACCCGCCAAGAGAAAGACAAAGGAAACAGAGTTGTGGCGGCGTTTTACATTCTAAGTTTTATGTGCTGGCAGTCGTAAAAGAGGAACACCGGCTTGACTCTCAGTCAGCCCAGGCCATTAAACCAAGATATAAATTCAATCTAGAAAGACATGTATTGTAAAATGTATGTGCATAATCGTCCAGTTTGATATTTGTCACTAAAAATTCCAGTAGAGCTCGGTTGAATATGCTTTTTTATACTGTTGTTTAATTTGTATTTTATTCGGTTCTAAAACAATAACACTCGGCAAATAAGAGATGAACAATCAGAATCGAATAATTATAAATCGTAAATCCTTATACTTGTGATCAGGTTTTTGTCTCGGTCCAATATACTTATATATACTTATATTGCAACGTACCTACGATATATACTCGTATAATATGTTTATAAATTAGGCCGTGACGTAGATACTACGTCGTAGAAAACGATTGCAGCACTCAAGGTATTTGATTTCTAAGCTCGTCGAAAATTTCACGCATCGATATCCAATAATCTCTGCAGTTTTGGTGGATCAACGCGAAAACGATTAATTGACGCGTAATCGCAGAATTTTCAAAAGACCTCTTCGACAGTGGGTGGTCGGTGTATATGAAATGCAGCGTGCCGCCAAAATGATAGCGATGTATATCAAACTATTTCTGTATGCACACGCACGTGATTTACATATAATGTGTGTGTACATTATACATATGTATATATTCGTCGACAATAATCCCGGTATTAACCATTATTTCGAAATACCGTCGTTTATACATGTATAATACCCAGGATCGGATTTGAAACGGTTAATTATTAACACATATTTGGTGGAAGCGCCCCGTAAATTGTTTAAGGGATTTTGTAGATTATGTTATAATGTGTTTGCGAACGAATGTGTTCGACGCGCGGCTGGTGGCAGTCTCTTGCGGGTCAATAGAGTACTGCATCAAGTATAGGATCAGGTATAGAAATGGTTGATACGCATTCACTCGTATAGTGTGTGTGTGTGTGTATTCATATATGGACATTTATATACATATATTATATGAACTATATAGTACGGAGATGATTGTGGGGGTCCGTGTCAGATATATGTAGTGTAGTATAGTATCGCAGAAAGACGAATAAGGTGATAATATTATGGTATAACGACGGTGTGCATACGTGCGCTGTATATATATATATAGTAATTAGAACTTCTCATCGTTTCACTTAAATTTCCGACCGATGGAAGAGAATATTATGTACGGTATATATTATGTGTTATATATATAAATTATATAATAAGAAATGTGTCAGGTGTAAGATGATGGCGAGGGTGAATCTTATCGTTCTCTCATATTTGTGGTTTCAATTTAAACCCCATCGAAAACGATCATTTGCATAACAATATCGAGTATTTAATGTGGGATACGATAGTGGAGATATTGATGTGCGTATACAATGGTTATAACATCGAGCAATGTATTTTGAATAATATGATATGTATGTATATGCGATTAGCGTGTCTCTCGACGTTAGGTTACGTGTTATTACCTATACAGTTTACGTGCTATTCGAGTTCAATAAAACGAAATTATATTATTGACTACGAAACGACGTCGTTGATTCAGTAGTAAATAATTCAAGTAGTGCATTACATAGAATATACAGTTTTATTACACGTTATCATAAATTTGCGTTAACGTGTTTTGATATTTATTTTTGAAAATTAAAAACTTCACAGACAATGATTTTTCTATGACATTATATCGCATTGCTATACACCTACTCTAACTGGAGTATAAGCGTGTGTTATTGTATTTCTCTTATTATTTTGACATTGGCCATAGAACATGATGCCATTTTGTTTTTGTTTACAATTTTAGCTAGGTATAGTATATTATGTAAAATGTGTATAATCGATTATCACCAAGGTTTCGCGATTTCAACAATCCATACAAACAATAACTGTAGGTACTGCAGATATCTTAAAAATGAAAAACTGCCATGTCAATATTTCTGAGTTCTAGAAATACCTATTTCCTGTATTATTTCCCCTATCAACCATAAATCAATCTTATTATTTATAATTTAAAAAAATATTAAATTTTATTATATACCTACCTAAATAGAAAAAGATTTAAAATAAAGTCATACTAATACTATGCATATGCAAAGAAAACTAATTATAAATAACATACATAATCCCACAATATAATATTATAATATATTAATAAATATAAGTTAAAATTACGTATTTTATAGATATATTTAGTTGTAATGCGTTTGTATAGAGGATTAATATAAATATGCACATTTGATTTAATTCAAAAACATAAAATCATTACCTAATTAAAATTATAAAACGTGTACATGATATTATTTCTCTGAATTTAAACATAATATAAATAACTAAATCCTGAATTAATACCCATAAAGCAATGAAGGTAGATTTCCTTTTATCACACTGATACTACGATTAATTTTTTCTTTTTACGTCAGATTTTCTTATTGTTCATAAAATATAGTTTGTAATTGTCTTATATTTTCAATAAAAAAAAATTAGTTACAGCTTTTTAATTGTATTATGTTTTATTTGAATTTAATGACTTGGTCTCTCACGAGTTATGGGTAATATAATATAATAATCTATGTTTGATAATGTTCAAGTTTGAATATTATTTGAGGGTTTAAAGTGATTATACTCGTACAACTTTATTGTATGGAATGGATAACACACCAACATTAAATGTAATCTTTTTGATAATTCAAAACAAAGTTATCCTTCTACTATACTGTTTATTCAATCTCATTATATTAATTGTATCGTTTTTAAATTTGTTTCCTCTGTCATCTTGTAAATCTTCGTTTAAAAATAATTCGTAATATTGTTCGTACATTTCTCAAAAAGGTCCTTCAATGCGTACGTCATAAAATTGAAGGAAAATAAATATACGTGAGCTTGTGAACTAATAAAAATTAATATAATTTAATATTTAGATGAAATGTCACACATTTTTATGTACGAATATAAAATTATTCAACTGAGCGTTTCCATTTGATTTTTACTTATTTAGCATTCTAATGATTTAGTGACACGCATAATACTATATTGTAATATGTAATTAAGTCATTGAAATATTTATAATCTAATTTTCAATTGTATACGAAAAACCACACACTCCGATAGAAATGGCTGTCTGTTTTTGATAGTCCATAATAGTAATAATTTTTAAACGAAGACCATTGTCGATTAATACCAGGATTTTTTTTTATATTCATACATTGTGTATACATTAAAATTTTTAACAAAAAAATATTTATGTAATTTAAATACTTAATCACCGCAATATTGGTTTCAATATTACAAACCTATGCGATATTTTTGTTTTCCATATTTTCCGTGTCTTTCGAAATAATAAATGTTAGTGAAACACATAACCAATGTCACATAACGATTATTGTCTCGCCTCTGTTATTGCCACCGCGGTATAATATTTTTAATATATTTGACGAATTAAATTAATTCAAAAAGTAAACAAAAATAAATCGTTAACGGCTAGTGCAAACAAACATATGCGGCGACTACACACATTATTATTATTATTATTGTTATATTGTTATTACTATTATTGTATTGCGAAGAAAACTCCGTTTCCGTGGAGATACAGTCGGTACAATATTATATATTGGTATATATGTATATTACTTAACCACATTATTTCAAACGTAACAATATACCTCTAACACACACGTTAAAATGATTCACACACACACATACCTACATACGCATTCATGGAAAACTGACATGATTATTACATAGGTACCCGTTGTATAATAATTAGGGCGCGTTTCGGCAACGCCACACGTTGCAGTACAAATGGCTTGTTATCTGTCTGTTGATTTTGCCCGTCGTCACGATTGTTGCGGCAGTCAGTCCGTTTACTCACACACACGCGCGCGCGCGCACAAACGCACATAATATAATATAATAATATTTATGTACTTTATATTCATATTGCATATGTACGGGGTGATTCGCCAAGTCTGCTCGTCCTTCTTATTTTTTTCTCCTTCAACGATAATTCAGTCGTTCAAAATCTGACATTTGGAATTTTTAAATATACTTCAAGACCGCATTGTCGAATTCTTGACATTTTTTTTGTCTACTATTTATGAGTTTCTTATAGTATGAAGATGCATATTTCTGTTTTAGAAATTACATTCTCCTTTTCATAAAACAAATTAATTGGTGGATCGTTTTTCTGAACATTTTGACTTATCAAAATATAAATTTCAACGAGTAATTGTTTGAAAAAAAGAAGTTTCTGTCGCAACAGGATGTACAAGAAATATCAAAAACTTTACAATCGTAATCTTAATACTGAATGTGATTGACGAGAAACGGTTCAGCGAGGAGGATAGTGTATAATGGTCAATGGAAAAAAACAGGAGAGAAATGTTTTTTCGTTTCGATTTTCGAGGTTAACGCAAACGACAATAATAAGTAGGCAATGTAGGCGTGATACGTTTTATTACACACACACACACATCCATAAGTGGGACGTCCCACAATTATTTCTTGCTTTCATTCGTGTTAAATACACAGTACACACTCGTATACATGAAATATGCCTAAGTGATACGGGGAAGGCCACCAGGGTAACGACTACTCGAGGGGATGAAGAAAAAATATATATAAAACTAATTTCTACGATGGGAGTTGTTTCATGTATAATATGTGCTCATTGTACCACACACACCACTGTGACTGGGGTGCCAAATAAAAAGGTCTCGGATTTCCGTGGTCATTGTTGCGCCACACGTATATGAGCGAACCTGAAGTTTTCTAAATGCCAATGGGTTTTTTTCCCTACATACCGCATCATCAGCGAATTTCGAGCCAATCGAGTCCAAAGTAAAAGCACTGTGCCGCGTAAAGGTGAACACCGACATCGATTAAGAGCGGAAAACGTATACGCATTATACACGACGCGTAGGTACTTATAATAGCAAAACCATTTGTATGTGT